>JBBPBX010037790.1:0-30740 GCA_038048925.1 Garcialebias charrua | reverse complement strand
CTGATCATCTGATTAGCTGAACACCTGACATTCTGAAAAGCTGATTAACTGATCATCTGATTAGCTGAACACCTGACATTCTGAAAAGCTGATTAACTGATCATCTGATTAGCTGAACACCTGACTAGTTGTAACCACTGTTGACTAAATCAACTGTATCATCTGTACAACTGTTGGAATAAAAAAGGAAAGCTGAGTGAAAAAGGAAGTCTGGTCCTGGTCCTTCAAGTGCGGACACCTCACAGTAACTGGAGCGCTTGACAGTGAAAAACCGCCTTACCAGTGAAACTGTTTGACCAGTGAAGACTCCACTACAGCCCACCACAAAGATTGAGAAGACTCAACCGGGGGCCTGGAGGAAAAGTTCTGTTGTCTGTCTGTCCAACAGCCAAGAAGGAGTAACATGGCTGAGACTAAGTCACTCGAAGACCTGAAAGTGGAGCGAACCACAGCAAAAAGACTTTTTTCCAGACTCACCAACCATATTATGAGGACTCATATGGACATGTCTGTGGAGGAGCTAGAAGAAAACTTCAAAAGACTCACAACAGAGGGCTCTAAAGTGATGGAGGCAAATGAGGACCTTGAGGCCGCCTACATTATGCAGTGTAAAGAAATAGATGCAGAGGGCGCACCTGAGTTAAGTGAGCAGCAAAGAACCGACATTGAAAAGACAGAGAAAGAATGTCAGCAGAAGTTAAAAGAAGTAAAGCACCTCATCCAAGACACATTATGGACTTCATATGGTGAGAAAGAACTGAGTCTCACTTTAAGAGTCGCAGAGGCAGAGTGTGAGAACGTCGCTGCTGCTCTACCTGACACATCCCTGGAGGCCTATGACTTTATGCTCACCCATCTAGAGAAACTGGTGCACAAAGCCAAAGGAGCACATCAGATCTGGAACCGCTGGGCTCCACCTGCAGAGAAGCAAGACTTTAATCGGCGCCTGATGGAGCTCGAGGTCTACCTTCCCAAGCTGGTGTCAGGGAAGGCCACACTGATAAAAGCAGCAAGTATAAGAAAAGACACTGGAAAAGAATCAGTCACAGCCCACAGCTCAGCCCCTGTTGCAGCTATAAAGCTTAAAGCTACAGCCCTACCAAAGTTTACAGGGAACCAACGTGACTTCTACAGATGGAAGAAAGAATGGGAGGCTCTGCAGAAACAAGGCGAACCAACAGGGTCCAAAGAGGTAAAGAAATTTCAACTACTTGATAGCTTCGATGAAAGATTGGCTAAAGATCTACACCTATCAACCTACACCACAGCAGACGAGATCTTCAGAGTCTTGGAGAACCGCTATGGGAACCAAGCTTCCATCGCCATAGAGATTGTTGAAGATCTACAAGCTTTTCCACCTGTTCGTGGTAACCAGCCAAGAAGAATCATAGAGCTCATTCAAACAGTTGAAAAAGCCCTCTATGATTTAAATGAACTGAACAATGCAGATGCCATAAGGAACCCATTAGTAACAAAATCCATTGAAGGAAAGCTCCCAGAGATCCTAAAGAAAGACTGGCTCACTTATGCTGCTAACAAAGAAAATGCTGTGAACACTCAGAACCGCTTCGACAAGCTCCTTGCATACCTGCAATCTCAAGAATCCATCTATGAGCAGTTGGAGCAGCTGAGAGACATTGATCCTACAAAAGAGAAAACAAAGTTTCAAACAAAGTATGCTAGAACAAAGACCTCCAAGTCAAGCAGTGAATCAGATGGCTGCATCATTTGTGGAGACTCAAAACACAAGAGAAAACTCTATCTTTGCAGAAGGTTCAGAACAACCACAAAGTTACCAGAAAAGAGGGACGCAGTGCAACGGATTGGTGCCTGCAACAAATGCCTTGAAATCCACGACAATGAACCCTGCAGAAAAACCACTTACCTGTGTGGGAATCCAAAATGCAGAGACCAACACCATTACCTTATTTGTCCTGTACCTAAGATCCTGTCCCAAAGACAAATAAATAAGACTGTTCCAGCGAGAGTCGAGGGAAGGAGGTGGACTGAAGCCCAAGATGAATTTATTTCCAAACTTTCACCTGAATTAGCACAGCAGTGTCGTGATGCCTTCTGTAATGCAACATCCAGAACATGCAACTCCACTGCAGCTGAAAGAAGCCTTGTGGAGAAGATTGGTCTGCATGAATATCCTGTGATCCTGATGCTTCTGAATGTCACAGCTAATGATGGTCAAAGAATTGGGACCCTCATCGACCTGGCTTCTGACACAAACTACATAACTCATAAAGCTGCAAGCAAGTTAAACCTTCGTAGTGAAGACGTCACACTCGTCGTTCATGGCGTCGGCGGGATGAAGGTGACCGTTGCAACCAAACGGTACTTCATCAAGATTCGTGTCAACACTTCAAGAGGGACGCTAAAGGCTCATCAGCTAATCTGCTATGGACTCGACAACATTGCAGAAGTCCACAAGCATGTTCCAGCTTATAAGTTACAAAAGATCTTTTCTGATGTTCCCCTCCAAGAACTCATCAGACCCAGAGAGATCCAGCTTCTAATCAGTCACAAAGAAGGCCAGCTGGTGCCCCAGAAAGTCCGCTCCATTGGTGACCTGGTGCTCTGGGACGGTCCACTCGGCAAAACCATCGGGGGAACGCACCCAGATCTCTTTGAAGAAGCCACACTAGTAGCTCACACATCCAAGGCTCACTTCGCCCGATCCATGAGAGCTGCAGCAGTTGAGTATCAAGAACTCACCAAAGATCTAACTTACTGCCACTATCCAGAACATCTCAAGACCCAGTCCAATACAACCACCAGTAGCAAAGACTTTCTCAAGTGGTGGAAATGGGAAAGTATTGGGGCTGCGTGTGAGCCGAGATGTGGTGGATGTCGGTGTGGAAGCTGCCAGCCAGGAGGGAAAGAAATTACTCTCGTAGAAGAAAAGGAGTTGGAGATCATAAGAAATGGACTGACGTATGTGACTGGAGATAAACATTGTGCCGAACCACACTGGCATACCAAGTATCCATGGGCTGTAGATCCAGCAACTTTACCAAACAACAAAAAAGCAGTTGAAGCAACATTCCTCAGAACTGAAAAACAATTGTCAAAAGAACCTGAGTGGAAGAAGACCTACGCTTCACAAGTCCATGAGATGGTGCATCGCAGAGCTGCTATGAAGTTGTCCAAAGACATCCTGCAGAGCTGGACTGGACCAGTGTGGTACATCAGCCACCTCATCGCACCAAATCCACACTCTGTCTCTACTCCAGTGAGATTGGTGTGGAATAGTAGCCAAACGTACAAAGGTCTCAGTTTGAATGAGATCCTCATCAAAGGTCCTGACGTCCTGAACCCGATTAGAGCTGTCCTGCTGAGGTTCAGAACTGGTGTCTATGCTGCGCTTGGTGACATTCGTAAGATGTACAATTCTGTCTGGTTGGAAGATCGAGAGGTCCACTTGCACAGGTTTTTGTGGCGTGACACTGAAGACGCAGAAATAGAAGATTATGCTATAACCAGAGTCAACATTGGAGATAAACCTGCTGGTTGCATAGCCCAAGTTGCCATGCGAGAAACCGCAAATTTACCTGCATTCAAGCGCTTTAAAGAAGAAAGACGTGTGCTAGAGGAGGATACTTATGTCGATGACATCCTGACTTCACACAATGACTTTGAGCATCTGAAACGCCTCACGACCAACGTCGAGCACATTCTGAAAGCCGGACAATTCTACATGAAGCCTTGGGTCTACTCCAGTCAAAGTGGGAGGAAAGGTCCCAAAGGTGAGACAACAAAAATAGTCAGGACAGAGCCAATCACCATGATCCTGCCTAACCAACTGGCAGAAAATGACAACAAAGCTCTAGGCCTTGGTTACACCATTGACAATGACAAGCTCAATGTCATGGTTGCAGTGAACTTCTCAAAGAAAAAGAAGAAAATGCGTCTTGGTCAAGACCTGCTCAGAGAAGAAGTCAGAAACCAAACCCCTGATCCACTCACCAGAAGAGAACTTCTGAGCCAAGTCTCCAGCCTGTATGACCCACTAGGCCTTGTGACTCCTGCCAAGCAAAAAGGTGCCATCTTGGTAAGGAGAGCTTTTCAAGAAGCTAAAATAAAGTTCTGTTTAGAAGATACTTGGGATACTGCTTTGTCTGAAGGGCTTCGAGAAGATTCTATAAAGCTTCTAGAAGAGTATGCTAACTTGAGCCAAATTCAGTTTGCCAGATCTCTAACTCCACCAGATCCCTGCACAGAGCCCACTGCCATTACGTTCTCTGATGGAAGTGAGAATGCATATGGCGCAGTGATGTATCTTCGTTGGAACTGCAAAAGCGGCATCGTCGTGAGGCTGGTCGAGGCTAAAGCAAAGCTGACCCCTCTCGATCAGAAAGGTGATCCTGTGAAAGCAGAAATATGTGGAGCTGTGTTTGCTGCCCGTCTAAAAAACTACTTCCAGAGACACTGCCGTGTGAAAATCAAGAAATGGTATCATTTTGTTGACAGTCAAACTGTACTGGGAGCAATCCAGCGAGAAAGCTACGGTTACCAAACATTCTTTGCAAATCGTGTTGGGGAAATCCAGAGCAGTACTGATGTCAATGACTGGTGGTGGATTCCTGGGCAGGTGAACATCGCAGACATCATTACCAGAGGGGCCAGTCCTGGAGCCCTGACTGAGGACTCCGAGTGGCAGTTAGGTCCAAAGTTCCTCCAACTTCCTGATGATAAGTGGCCAAAAAGATCTGCCAAAGATGTTGCTGCACAAGCTCGAGATAAAGTTGAAAAAATCCAGAAAAAGACATTTGTAGCCATTCTGACCAGAGGTCACTTGAAGGCAGCCCAAGATCCAGCCCATGAAGTGTCCACAAGACCACCTGCTGGAGAAGTAATCCTGAGCCTAGTTGATGAAAAACGCTTCAGCAACCTGAGAAGACTGATTGGGACTGTGGCATGGATCTGGAGAGCAGCAAAAAAGTTCCTGAAAGTCAAGGTCACAGATCAAGAAAAGTGGGAGGCAGTACCATCATCGGGGATCCTTTCAATCAGTGAGAGACGAGATGTGTTCCGAGATCTCTGTCTTGCAGCACAAATGGGTGTGAACTTCCCCAACACTACAACAGACAGATTAGTCGTCTACAGAGATCAGACAATTGGACTTCTAGTTTGTGGTGGTCGAATTCAGAACTTCAACGAAGACCGCAAAGCTGTTCCTCTTTTACCATTCCAAGCTTGGATCTCCACCCTCTTAGCCAGAGAAGCACACAGCGAGGGACATTATGGAGTGGCAGGAACCCTTCTGCGGATGAGGAAGAAAGCATGGGTTATCAGGGGAAGAATTATTGCCCAAAAGGTTGTTGACAAGTGTATCATTTGCAAGAAAGCAAAAGCAAGAACCTGCAAGCAAATAATGGGAAACTTGCCTGTAGAGAGGTCAACTCCTTCTGCACCATTTGAGTTCACATCCATCGACCTATTTGGACCTTACCATGTGAAGGATGATGTCAGAAAGAGGGTGACAATGAAAGTCTGGGGTGTTGTGTTTTGCTGCATGTCCAGCCGAGCTATTCATGTTGAGATGGCAAATACATTATCTACAGAAAGCTTTCTGCTGGCTTACCAGAGGTTCACCGCAGTCCGAGGCCATCCTCGGAAAATCTGGTCTGATCCTGGTACCAACTTCGTTGGAGCAAAACCTGTATTAAAGGAGATGTATACTTACCTGAGAGAACAGAATCGAGAGTCACTTGAAGAGTATGCTGCCAAAAATGAAACCAACTGGACATGGAAAATCCTGCCAGCTGACTCTCCTCACCGGAACGGAGCTGCCGAAGCTGCTGTCAGGATTACCAAAAAAGCACTCCAAAGTCTTGGTAATGTAGAAGGTCTTACCTTCAGTGAGTTCCTTACAGTACTCCAGTTAGCTGCCAACCTTGCCAACGAAAGGCCTATTGACGCCAAAATTCAGAGTACAGAAGAGAGAATCCAGTACATCACACCAAACACTTTACTACTTGGACGAGCTACACAGAATGGTGACTTTAAAAGTATTGACTATACTGTCTACCCCTTCAAACGACTCCAACAAATGCAAAACATGGTCAACAACTTCTGGAAGTCCTGGAGCCAGCTCGCTGGTCCAAACCTCTTCATTCGCAGTAAGTGGCACACTACTGAAAGAAATGTTGCTGTTGGAGACATAGTTTGGCTCTGCGACCAAAACGCACTAAGAGGGCAGTTCAAGCTTGCAAAAGTTATCAGTGTGAATCCAGATCCCAGAGGTGTCGTCCGAGATGTCTATGTGAAAGTCTCTCCAAGTTCCAGTGTTTTGTTGAAGACTCCGAAACCTGTCACCAGAGATCCCAAGACAGTTTACCAAAGTACCATACTGCATCGGGATGTCCGGCGCCTTGTTGTCCTTGTACCGGTTGAAGATCAAGTAAAGTGTGACTAGCTCGACGGAAAAGGTACGATCTTTCTGTGTTTACCACATAAGGATCGAGTGGGAGGTGTCACGGCAACCTGGCGCCGCCCACACCGTGCGCACCACACACACACTGCACATGCTCTGCACAGCAGCATGTCTGTGAGGCCTGACAAGGTGAGCTTAATTTAAATCAGCTGGCAGCTCGTGCCAGCACTATAAGAACAACAGCAAACCAGCCATGCTGTAAAAAACACAGCAAGCAGGGCGGGCAGCAGCAGACACAGAGACTTGAAACCTGTGAGGAAAGGGACTTTAAACTTAAAGGACTATCGGTAAGCTCATTGATTGGAGTTTTTAAGGTGCTTTTTGGATCTGTTTCTTTTAGGTGGAGGAAGACAAAATTAATTTGAGTAATCACTGAATGTGTAAATGTTTGTTCTATATAAATTGTTCTGCATAAAAGATAAGTCTATTCAAGTAATTATTGAATATTTATCTGAGCATTTATTGTATAAATTTGTAGCAAAGTATTTAATTTATTTGTGTTTCTGTTTGAAGGTTTTTCACCTGAACACCTGACATTCTGAAAGGCTGATTAACTGATCATCTGATTAGCTGAACACCTGACATTCTGAAAAGCTGATTAACTGATCATCTGATTAGCTGAACACCTGACTAGTTGTAACCACTGTTGACTAAATCAACTGTATCATCTGTACAACTGTTGGAATAAAAAAGGAAAGCTGAGTGAAAAAGGAAGTCTGGTCCTGGTCCTTCAAGTGCGGACACCTCACAGTAACTGGAGCGCTTGACAATGACTGTTTTCAACCGGTTGTAGGTAAAAACTAAACAGAGCCGAATCAGATTTCTCTTCCTGTTTCTCAAGAGGAACTGAGCTCCTTATCATCTAATAATCTCAAATCTGCCAAACCAGGAGGTACACCCCCACGTTTGCACGGCGCAGCTGCTCCTTTGTTATTAACGAGGGACATGAAATGCCAGAGTAATACTGAGACAGCACGCCTCTCCCCGATCTGTGCTGATCCTAAACTACTTTTAAAAATAATTCCCCCAAGGGGGAAACACGGACCTCGGTCAGTTTGTATGGTGCCAACGCTCCATTAAAGCAGAGGACCAGTAAACTGGACCATCACAAGGATTGGATTGGAGTTAGGAGATCTGCTCGTTTACATAACTCGCAGCCTCACAACAGAACTCCAGATTTGGAGGAGGGAATTTCATTTTCTGCTCCAAACCTGTCTAATAAAGTTGACAGGTTACATCGGCCCCCAATTAACCCTGAACAGGGTAACTTGGGACCACATCAACAAGAAGGCCTCCCCAATCTGGTTGACCCCCAGAGGTTAACAGCTTCTGTGTCACCAGAAGGAGCAATACAACCACTTAGGCCAGGAACAACCAAAAGCCTCAGCTTGTTGGCTGAAAATAACAGGTTGATGGCGGCAGGTTTGCCAGAAAATGTGGTATTGACCATACAGAATGCCCGTGCTGGTTCAACACAATCTTTATACGCACAAAAGTGGCGCATCTTTGAAGCCTGGTGCTCAGAAAGAAATATTATTTCTTATGCATGCGACTTGGCTCAACTCCTGACCTTCCTTCAGGATTTACTGGAAAAAGGTCGTTCTTATTCAACGATTAAAGTTTTCCTATCAGCGATCTCAGCCTGCCATGAAGGCTGGGGACACAAGACACCCGGAGCACATCCAATCATAATAAGGTTTATGAGGGGTGTCCTTCAGACCAAACCACCCAGCAGGACCCTGACCCCTGGTTGGGATCTTGGCCTGGTCCTGGGGGCTCTTTGCCCTCCATTCGAGCCACTGAGCGAGGTTAAGATAGATTTACTATCTTACAAAACTGCTCTACTCCTGGCACTTTGCTCAGCGAAACGCGTGGGTGACCTCCACGCATTATCTGTACATCCAATGTGTACCAGATTCGCCCCTGATGGGTCAAAGGTCACCTTAAGGCCTAATCCCGCATACACCCCCAAGGTCTTGACCTTGAACCACAGGAGTCTAGACTTTGATCTCTCCTCCTTTCCACCGGCCCCTGTTCTCACTCAGGAACAGGAAAGGCTACAGGCTCTCTGCCCAGTGAGGGCTTTACGCACCTACATGCAGAGAACAGCCGAATGGAGGAAAACAAACCAACTGTTCGTCTGCTTTGCAGCACCTGCTACAGGGAGAGCCCTATCAAAACAACGCCTCTCACATTGGGTGACTGAGGCCATTAAGAGGGCATACAGTAGCAAAGGTCAACAGGTACCCTCTGGAGTGCATGCTCACTCCACTAGGGGCTTGGCCACTTCCTGTCATTATTTAAGGGTGTACCAGTCGCAGACATCTGTGCTACTGCGAATTGGAGCTCATTAAATACTTTTGCAAAGCATTACAGTTTGGATGTTACTGCAGGTGAAGTCACTCAAGCTGTCCTTTCTAACACACAGTAGAAAGAGGCCTTGAGGTGCCTGTTGGTCACAGGCAGACGTTCACTCTAGCATGCATTTTACTGAGCATTTCAAGGGTGTGAGTGGATTACGTTCCCATAGCAAGTATGTTGCACCGAGAGACCAACTGAAAGGGAACTGAAAGTTATGCACCATAACTCATGTTCCCTGAAGGAAGGGAACGAGGTGCAACATAGCTGGCCCTTTTCAATGCTGAAAGCTCGGTGAAGTGCAACTTTGGAGAAAGATGGAGGGGCGCAAGCCGCTTAAGTACCCAGAGGGCGGGGCCTCTGGTGCGGCGGTGACGCCCCTAGCCGTAAAGGCGTGAGTATATTCCTTCAGGTAATCATGCGGGGGCGCAATTCCCATAGCAAGTATGTTGCACCTCATTCCCTTCCTTCAGGGAACATGAGTTATGGTGCATAACTTTCAGTTTCTCCACCTCCTTTACCTGTGCGCGTTTTCTGCAGAGGCAGGAGGAGACGCACAGAAACACTGCAGGTAGCAGCAGGCTGCTATGTGTAGGGTTGGAGGTAACCAGGAAAACCTGGAGTGGAGTTTTAGTGGCTTGAGTATTCTCCTATTAATCAAGTGGAATGGATTCATTCACGAAGAAAGAAACTGCACAGACTGTAATATTTCATAGTAAAAGGTGTGTGTGTTGGGGGTCCAAATGAATGTTTTTTGAATGTGGGGGGACTTGTCCCCTTCACATATAAGGGTTGCGACGCCTATGGTCCTGGGGAACCTTTGTGTCCAGCTGAGACGTACACTGTGGGATACGTCATGGGGAATGTGGCAGTTGATGTGTCTCTCATATCACGATCCGGCGCAGGAGCTGGATTCGCTGGAACGCCAGGGCTGGTTCTAGCTGGACTCTGGACCGGCCGGCGTGGAAGGATGGATCCAACAGCAGGAGGACCAGATGGCTCGGAGAGACAAAAATGACAATTAGTGAACTGCACTAACATCACACAGGATGAATTGCTGGTGAGGCAGCAAAAATTTACCAGGCCCCCATAGGGGACCCTTGGTGCAGACAAAGCAGGAGCCCGTGGGAGAGCAAGTGGAACAGACCAGCAGAATCATGACACCATGGAAGGACAATGCTTAATTAACGTCATGTGCAAGGACTTGCCACTGTAACCTCAGGAAACAGCTCCTTCTCATGTGAAGTCAGGAACCCAACTGCCTCTCCTGAGAAACTCAGAAACTAAATACTAGTCAATAATGAGACCAGAGGAAGACACCTGTGGACAATTAAGAAGAGAATCAGGTGAGGAACAGGTGACATCCTCACATACCCCCCTCCACGGATGTCTCACAACATCCAAAAAGAGAAATAAGGAGGAGGACTGGAACAGCACCCATGGAAGAGCGTAGAGGATTTAGTTTTTTTTTTTTTTATAACATTTTTTTATGCTCTCCAGCGCCCATGGAAGAGCGAGGAGAACCTGGCGCAGCGCCCATGGAAGAGCAAGAAGGACCCCAGGTCTACGTCTCCAAAACCCATGGAAGAGTGAGGAGGAACACATGTAGAGAGGGTTTTAGTTTGTGTTTTGTTTTTTTGTTTGCTCTCCAATACCCATGGAAGAGCGAGGAGAACCTGGCGCAGCATCCATGGAAGAGCGAGAAGAACAATGCCCACGGAGGAGCACAGAGGAACCAGGACTACTTCTCTAGCACCCATGGAAGAGCGAGGAGGGCAGCACTACGTTACCCACTGGAAGACAGAAACTCCTACTGCTATGTCTTCTTATGATCTTAATTGAGCATTCTGTCATGATCCGGCGCAGGAGCTGGATTCGCTGGAACACCAGGGCCGGTTCTAGCTGGACTCTGGACCGGCTGGCATGGAAGGATGGACCCAACAGTAAGAGGACCAGATGGCTCGGAGAGACAAAAATGACAATTAGTGAACTGCACTAACATCACACAGGATGAATTGCTGATGAGGCAGCAAAAACTTACCAGGCCCCCATAGGGGACCCTTGGTGCAGACAAAGCAGGAGCCCGTGGGAGAGCAGGTGGAGCAGAACAGCAGAATCATGACACCATGGAAGGACAATACTCAATTAACGTCATGTGCAAGGACTTGCCACTGCAGCCTCAGGAAACAGCTCCTTCTCATGTGAAGTCAGGAACCCAACTGCCTCTCCTGAGAAACTCAGAGACTAAATACTAGTCACTAATGAGATCAGAGGAAGACACCTGTGGACAATTAAGAAGAGAATCAGGTGAGGAACAGGTGACATCCTCACATCTCAGTCCTGTCTCAGGAGGACGTTGAAGACGTTTACATATTTGATTCATGATAGCAGGGACTCTGCTTTTTGGCATTGGTGGGGCTCTTTTTTATCGACAATTGAAGAAGACATTGGCAGCAATTTCGGCCATGACAAAGCTTCTGAGCCATCTATCATCTATCTATCTATCTATCTATCTATCTATCTATCTATCTATCTATCTATCTATCTATCTATCTATCTATCTATCTATCTATCTATCTATCTATCTATCTGTCTATCTGTCTGTCTGTCTGTCTGTCTGTCTGTCTGTCTGTCTGTCTGTCTGTCTGTCTGTCTGTCTGTCTGTCTGTCTGTCTGTCTGTCTGTCTGTCTGTCTGTCTGTCTGTCTGTCTGTCTGTCTGTCTGTCTGTCTGTCTGTCTGTCTGTCTGTCTGTCTGTCTGTCTGTCTGTCTGTCTGTCTGTCTGTCTGTCTGTCTGTCTGTCTGTCTGTCTGTCTGTCTGTCTGTCTGTCTGTCTGTCTGTCTGTCTGTCTGTAATTAAATTTGAACTAAAATTAAATTTGAACTAAAATTGGACTAAAATTTAACATGGTGGTGTCAAAAGCCGAGGAGAAGAGAAAAGTTTTAAAAAGTGATTTAAAAACAGACAAGGCGGGTGTCTGTCTGCTGCTCAAAGGCAGGTCGTTCCACATTTAAGTGCAGCAGCAAAGAAACGCGATCCCCTTGTAGCTTTCGTTTAGTTTTTGGGAAAGTTAGGAGCAGCTGGTCTGCTGATCTGAGAGAACGGGATGGCATGTATGTAGCAGCTCAGTGAGACAAGGTGGGGCAAGACAATTAAAGCTTTAAAAACAAAAAACAAATAACTTTAACACAAATCCTAAAATGTACAGGCAACCAGAAAGAGTAGATTACTGTCTCAAAGTCTGTTGTAGTAATAATTGGCTTGACTTTAGCCAGCTGCCTTAACTGAAAAGCCTTGATTTAACCATTTGATTGTAAATTTGTCAAATTTAATATCAGTATCAACTTTGACTTTATTGAGCCAATGACTGCAGATATGCATGCAGTGTGTCAGTGAATGTAAAAAACAAACAAAAAAAAACTAACCCCAGTCTTCTTCTCATTCTCATTGTACCTTGATACAATGACAATACAGCTTATTCTGATTCTATATCAAATGCAAGAGGTTTGTAGCCATCCAGGTATTTACTGTAAGTCCTTGAGGCATTTCAGCAGTGGTTTGGAGGAAAATGAGTCCTTTCTCTTAAAGGGGGACATAAACCTGACAATCATTTCCATACAAGTGAAAAGAAATTCCGTTTAGTCAAAAAATGGACCCAAGTGGAAGTAAACAAAAACCAAAAAGAAGAGGCCCTAAAATGGAACCCTGTGGGACACCACAAAAGGGAGGAGAAGAAGAGGACACATGCTCACCATAGCTGAGAGGTTCTCTGAATAGAACCACTGCTCCTAGCTGGTTCAGGTGGTTCAGGCATCTGGTAAGGATGCTCCCTGGGCACCTCCCTAGAGAGGTCTTTTTGAGCATATCCGACTGGGAGGAGACCCCGGGGAAGACCCAGGACATGCTGAAAAGACTGTGTCTGTCTGGTGATCTGGGAACATCTTGGGGTCCTCCCAGAAGACCTGAAAGAGGTGGCAGTGGAAAATGTCTGGGTCTATCTGCCCAAGCTGCTGCTGCTGCAGTCCAATTATGGAATAAGTGGAAGATAATACAGTATGCTACTGTATGTCATATCTTGTATTATACAATTTTGGTCACTGTACCAGTGTTTTATATTTTTGCTTCTTTGTTTACTTTTCTTGTGAAAGAAATCCCTTTTTTCTAATTACCTGCATAACTTGCTTCTTTCAAATTTAAAATGAACTAAACACTTAACAGAAGAAATTATTTATATTAATGTGTGAGTTGTGTCTGGAAATGTATTTATCCAGCAGTACTCTCATAGACAGTTTATACCATTAATATGGGTTTTATCCATGCATCCATTATCTTTACCCGCTTTTTTCATTTTGGGTCATGCAGGTCATGTCACTGTGTGAGAGGCGGGGGACACCCTGGAAAGGTCTAAAGTCCATCACAGGGACACATAGTGACAAACAAGACAAACAACCATTCACTCTCCCTCACACCTAGAAACAATTTAGAGTTACCAATCAGCCTAACATGCATGTTTTCGATCTATGGGAGGAAACTGGAGTACCTGGAGAAAACTCATGTACGCATGAAGGGAACATGCAAACTCCACCCAGAATGGCACCCGGCCGTGATTTGAACTGGCGACCTTCTTGCTGAGAGGTGGCAGCTCTACCAACTGAGCCATCGTGCTTACCATTAATCTAACATATTTAAATAAATGTATCTCTTAGTGTTTTCAGTAAAACAACAGAGTTCAGTGCAACAACTGTTGTTTACTAATTGTAAATGTCAAAACCCTTTTTTTTTCAGTTGCTTCACCAGTCTTGTAGAAATGACTTCATTTCAGAAATGTCCTCACGAAATTCAGCAGATCTGTCTGAACGCATCAACATGCATTTAATAATAATAATAATAATAATAATAATAATAATCTATTCAATTTGTACTGCACTTTACATTTTTCAATTTCCAAGTGCTACAATATAAAATATAAAGAGAATATAACATGGACTAAAAACAAAATAAAAAAAATAAAAAATTGGAAAAAAAAACCTGCAGGTTTAAAAATACCTTTAAACACTAGGACATTTTTTAAATAAAAAGGTCTTCAGTCCTTTCTTAAAACTTTCTGTAGTCTGGAGTATTCTTAGACTGTCAGGGAGGTTGTTCCACAGGCGAGGAGCAGCAGAGAAAGGCTCTGCAACCCATCGTGCACAGTTTTGTCCGGGGAGGGTGGAGCTGGTAGGAATTTGTGGAGCGGAGGGACTGTGTTGATGTCTGAGCAGTGAGCAGTTCTTTAAGATAGTATGGGGCATTGCCGTGAATGGATTGATGGGTGAGTAAGGAAACCTTACTCAGCACAGATTTTCCAGAGGTCACCAAGTGCACCTCTATGAGGGGCCGTGTAGGACTTAAACTATTTTCCTCTCTCACACACACATCTATTGCCTCTCATTCAGTATATTATTAGCCCCTCATACACCTCATCTCCTTCACATTTTCTCTTTCCAATAAGCCTCTGCAATCAACACAAATATCAGCATGTTGCTGGTTCTGACCATTTGATTGTACAAGAGGTTAAAAGGTTACAAATGCGGCTGATGACACTTCACCGATTTTCATTAATTTCCACAAAAAGTTCTGATTATTATAATGAGCGACTCTTTTAAAATTCTGTAGCATTTACTTCAAAACATTTGTGTGGCTCGTCTCAATGCAGAACACCTGAGCTGACTTTCTAGCAGCTACTAAATACACACCGACCGCAGTTCTTCTCTGGTGTGGCAGCAGTTTCACTGAGCTGGGGTCTGGACTGTGTCAAGATGAGAAGTGTGTGTTAAGCAGCACTGTTAGGAAAACGTGTGATCATACCTTTTGACTGGATGTCGCACAGGTTTTCACAGCAAGCTGTAATTACTCAGAGTCTGCGCTACAAGACATGTTATGAACAGATTTCAAAGGTTGTATGTATGATTACTTTCTGAAATTTTGATTATAATTTTCAAATAGGGTTGATTATTATTAGTTTTTTTTTTAAAATATCTTGCAAAATGTGCAGTACTTGGAGTATGTGTGTGGTGAATGACTGTTAACAACACCTACACCAAATTTTTGCACAAACCGTCAAAAACATTATCGCTTGCCTTTTTGCTTTGGTGGAGGGTGATATTTAGCACCTTTAAGACAACACATACTGATCGAGTGGCTAACAGGCACTTACTGTCTTAAAATAGAATTGATGGGAACTAAAGGCCTTGTGGCAGCATCAGTCAGGAGCTGAGACTTTATGTTCTCCTCCCAGAGTTTGTAATCTACCCCACCACATCCACTTTATTATCATCAGCCGCTGTTGGCCTCATGCCTGACCCTCCACCAGCAGACCCCAGCAGCATAATATTACTGTACAAACAGGGTAGATGTTGCAGATCATGGCTGCTCGCAGCCGCCGCCGGCACGCTACTGCTTTGCATGACATCACTGATATTTAAGGAAAATTACAGTAGAAGGAAATGCAGACAGTCTGATTTCACTTATTTCATTGCTGGCCTGCTCCTGCTGGCCACAGCATGAACAAGCAGTCACACACACACTTCTGGTTGCCAGATAGATTATAGGTTTTCTGTAAGTAATCCCTTTAGTGTTCTAACAGCAGCAGCCACAACCACAGCCTCCAGACTGTGTGTTTCTGTATCAGTCCAGGGCCTTTCAGCACCTGAATGTAGACAGGAGACAGTTTTGTTGCCCAACAGCAATAAATTAGTCTGTAGTTTACAGGAGACTCTGGACATTAGCTCAGGTTTTTAGCTCAAATATTAAAGTTTCTGTTTTTCTGTGAGAATATTTGTGTTTTTAGGCCCCAGAAATAGTTTTCTTAGGCGCCGTGTATGCTTCATGTTGAGCTGGGAGAAAGGCTAACATTTATGTCAAGAAAATGTTCCCTCAGAGACATTGTTCCAATCGAGACAAACGTTTTCATCTAGTGCTGTGTGAGAAACAAAGTCTTTGTGTTACTTTGCAACCTTTTCTCTGACCCAGAGCCTTTTATGAAGATGTATTTTGTGTTTACTTCCTCATACTGTTTATTATTTATTGCTGGCTGTCAAATAGGCAAACCGATGGTAATGTTTTTATCTGTATCTCTCCCGGTTTGGCTGTAGTTTTATCAAAATACCTTTTGAAAAACTGCAAAAATTAAAGGAATTTTCAGAAAGTAATTCTTACAAGTGATAACATTTTGGAGTCTAATTCAACATGGTTGCCAATGTAAAAGAGTACCTTTTACTGTAGTTTTTTGTAATCATTGTCTACTGTTTTGTTTTTGGTACTTTATATGTTCTGTCTGGAACAGGTCTCTCTTGCAAAGGAGTCCCTGTGGCTTAATCAAAAGTCAAAGTCAAAGTCAACTTTATTGTCAGAACTGCAATATGTACAGGACATGCAGGATTGAAATTGCGTTTCTCTCAGTCCCTCGGTGCAACAGTAACCATTTAAACACTAAAACACTGAAACATTTAATAAACATAAGCATAAAATAGTAAAAGTGTAACACTGTCCTGAGTTTTTGCATAGTAGTATAAAAGTATGAAAATTTACACCAACACTAAAACACTAAACATTTAATGAACATAAGCATAAAATGAAATAATAAAAGTGTAATACTGTCCTGAGTTTTTGCATAGTAGTATAAAAAGTATAAAAAGTATATCTATAAAATAAACTGAAGGTTCTAGCATTGACATTTGCAAAGAGTGGCAAAGCAGCATATGAGTTAATGTACACAGTATATGTATGAGGTAGTTGATGTTGGTATAGAGGCAAAGTGGCATATGCAGTAAGGCACATAAGGCACATTGGGCATCCTTAAAGACCGTGTAAAGTGAATTTCAACATTTTCTTCAATAAACATTATAAATGTCATAATTGTAATCTTGTAAATGAGTAAAAAGTCTCAAAATTGTAGCTCAATTAATTTTGGAGTTATAGAGCAAACTGTGTATAAAGATATTTCTGTTTCAGGATTTTTTAGGCGTGTTTTAAATGTGACCGCGTTTCGTCACGCGGTCTTCTTTAGTATAGCCCCACCCCCTGCAGCTCCAGCCGTATAAATTCGCCTCGGTGGAGCCGTTCACTCGCGAATCGCAGATAGCATCAGATAGCAATAGCATAGATATTTTGTTCATTGTTAGCTAGCTAATCAATTATGCCTCGTTCGTGCATCTTCCCTGGATGTCGCAATGGTCAGGGCACCCGTACAAATCATAACGTGTTTTTATACCGCGTGGTTTTATACTGAGTATCTGTAATGCCTGGATAGGTCAATGGATAAAGCGCTTGCCTTCTGTCCCAAACCCCACGGGTTCAATTCCCGCATGGTACAACTCTTTTTTTTTTTTTTTTATTCATTCCAGATTAAAAACACACAAGAAAACTATTTACAAAAACAGCGTAACTCTTGGAAAAAGTAGCTGCTGTTACAGACAGAACTCAGATAAAAACAGAGCAGGTTTACTGGCTCTGCTGTCTGCCTCTCCACACAGTCAGCTCAGGGGCAGGACACGAGCGCAGCTGCGCTGAAACCACGCCCACGCACTGACACGCCCCCAGCGTTCCAGGGCAAGGCAAAATCATGTTTTTTCATGATTTTTGAGACTTAATTTTATAAGGTAAACAATGTTTTTAATCAGTCAGATTTATATGGGTGATTAATAACACATATTTATGCCATGTGACAAACTAAAAACACACATTTAATTTCACTTTACACGGTCTTTAAATAAGGCTAGTCAGAGAATACTGTATATGTATCAGCAGTAGTGTAGATATAAAAGTAGTGTAAATGTAAACAGTAGTAATAAATGTAAACAGTAGTAATAAATGTAAACAGTATTAATAAATGTAAACAGTGAATGTAAACAGTAGTATGACTATAGGCAGTAATGTAATACAAACATTAGTGCAAATATGAGAAGTAGTGCAAACTGAATGAGCACATGACCGAGAGTTTAGTGAATAACCCGTTTGATGACACAGGGTCCAGTGTTTAATGAGGCTAGCCTGTATATATAAAGTTGGTTGAATGAATGAATGCATGAATTACCTTAACAAACATAAAAGCGGCTATAACTCAATCAGTTTTATGGATTTTGAGGTAAGTTTGGTGTGGTAGTAGCTGAGAAGATTAGAGTAGTAGTAGTAGTAGAGTCCTTCCCAACACATACTCTGAGCACTTAATGAGCACTAGTTATACTAGTGGCTTGGTGTTGTTCCCTTGAAGATGTTCAGGGTTCTATCAAAAGATGCAACATTTTTTGTTGGATTTCCTACATGGAGAAAGTGGAAAAGAGAGCCCGAACTCCTTCAAGGGAACAACCCTGAGCCACTGGTGCACATAATATGTGAACAATACATGGGTCAAAGTCCAAGCGAAGGCAGTAGAAGAGTTCACCAGACATTCCAACTCTATGGATAACAACATCAATTTCACCAAAGAAAATATTAATGATAAGCTGCCTTCTTTGGACTGATTGGTGCATATGGAAAGAGACTGAAGCCTCAACATTGAGATTTACAGAAAACAAACTCCCAAAGATCAGTGACATATACCCTGTAAGAAGGTCGTTACGAATACAGTGTAGGAGAAACACACTAGTCTGTGTCTCAGCAGGGTCAGTTTTCATCATGCATCCACATCAGTGGGATACAATTTCTGCACTTCTCATGAACTATAATCAACTTTGAGTGCTAACACATCTCATGAGACATGCATAGCAAGTTTGACCAAAAACGACAATGACTTCATCCCATCAGTACAAGATGAATTTAATTTAAACCTTTGGTGATATTCATTCTCTTAAGGAATGCTAGAACTTCATAAATTCTATACCAATTCTTAACAACTCTAACATAAAACGTATTACTTTATCAGTTGTCAAATAAGCTCAGGCAGTAAAAAGAAAGCAGCTTGATAAGAAAACCTGCTGAGTGGTAAAGAAAACCATCTGTCTTCACTTATAAAAACTTCAAACAAACCAAAAACTATCATAAATATTTTTATATAAAGCATTGTGTTGTATGAAACCAGTCATAAACTGTTGAATAAAGGGCACCAAGACAGGCTATTTAACCTAAGTTAGCATGCATCTCTGCTTGATAGAAATCCATGCAAAATGCATTAAAAACTGCAAGAAACTGGGTCATACTTGCAAGCTGTATTTCATCTGATGAACAAAAAAGATGGAAAATTCAATATTTATAAGAATATTAGCCTGGCAGTCCCCCATTTTCATTAAAGGAACAAAAAAGGCACATTATCAAATCTACTGACAGCCAAACCCCTGGATGAATTGCTATTCTTCTCATCTTTTACTAATTGCTTTCATTTATTCAGCAATTTGAAAGCCCCAAATCAGATTTAATGACTAGATTCAAAAGATTTATGTTGGAGATATCAAACTTTCTTTGTTAGATGAGATTACATGAAAAATGTGTTACAACTTTGCTTGAAGTGATATGCAGTTTCAGCCGAGCGTGGCTTTAATGATTTCTGCAGCTGTAAATGGGGCTCCAGTAAAGATGCTTGTGATAGTCTGAAAAATCATAGAAAAGGCCTTTAAAGCTTCTTATGTAATAACAAAATTCATTCAACCTTTATTTGTACAAAATATAACATGTATTTGTGAATAACATGTTGACTTAAACCAGTCAAGGGTTAAGGTTAGGAGAGGGTGGCTGTTTTGTTCCACACTGAAAACACGAACAAAGCTGATGTTTTTCATGAAGGCAAGCGTAAAAACTAGTTTTATTAATGTTTCTCCTCTCAAATGGTGTATATACACAATAAGCAAGCACAAGCTACAACATTTTCTGTTATGATCAAACAACCTTCTTATTCTTGCTTAAGATCTTTAAAATTTTAGACAATCTTCTCCAATTAATCAGACAATTTAATTATTATTTTTGCAAAATAGCGCAACAAAAATATAATGGACTCTGAAATTATACAAACTATGCACAAATGTTCCTGAAGTGATGTTATACTTGTGCATACTGTCTGGATGTTGTATTACTCTGATGTGTTAGTAACACACTTCCATGAAAAACAAACATTGTTTTCTTCTTTAATGTGAAATTTTGCCAAGTTATACTCGTTTAACTGACAGGTGACCTTGCGCAAGATGCTGTGTGACAGCACTTGTGTGACAGCACCTGTGTGACAGCACTTGTGTGACAGCACCTGTGTGACAGCACCTGTGTGACAGCACCTGTGTGACAGCACCTGTGTGACAGCACCTGTGTGACAGCACCTGTGTGACAGCACCTGTGTGTGAACGGACGCGGGCGCGCCTTGGCTGCTGCTGCTCCTAGTACTTTTTGCTCCTTGAGCCTTTTTTGTTACTTTCTGCTGTTTTTTTCACCGACCCTTGTTGGGCCTTTCTACTTTTCTGTGATTTAGTTTTAGAGCAACTGTCTTTTCTGACTGCGTTGTGGATCTGCAGACGTTACACGCTGCCGGTCAAAGCAGTTGGCCGCTTGTCCTGAGCCTGGTTCTGTTAAAGGTTTCTTCCTTCTAAAAGGGAGTTTTTCCTTTCCACTGATAACATTGTGCTTGCTCAAGATGGGAGACCATGGCGAAGCCACAATTTGACTTGTTTGCTGGATTCATTAGATAGAAAACTTTACTAGTCTAACCGGAATTTTAGTGGGAGCTGCTAGCTCCCGCTAGCTCTAGCACGAATTTAGCTTAAAGAACCACGTAGCTGCATTTATTGTTCGCTTACCTGCTGCCTCTCTCAACTTCCTGTGTCCTCTGGACTGTTCTGGATTCCCTCCTGTACTCCTTCAAGGTAATGCTCATTCAAGTTACCTCTCTCTGCTTCTTGTATACCTTTTTCGGAGCCGAGGGCCTGCTGTTAGCGGCTTGCTCCGTGCTAGCTTCCGCCGGCTCGACAATGTTGACCTACTCTGCTTCGGAGTTGTTTGAACTTAACAACTGCTCCATTCCTCCTTCTGTTTCCACCATCAAACAACTGGGACTTCTGCGTAGACCTCGTTACATCCATAGAAGCTCTCGAAAGAAAACAGTTTATTCTCAAGCGAGCTCTGACTCGATTACTATTGTCTGGACTGAGAGACGTGTCGGACGTGTCGCACCTCGATGTCGTCATCAGAACGCTGCATCTGTAGTCCCTTGTAGTCCACAGCGCACAAAGTGGCAAGGAAAACGTGGAGTGGACTTCAGTCTGCTTAAACCGGTTCAAAAAGCTCCTATTCCAACTGGTATTAAATTAGAACTTTTCAATGTGCAGTCACTATCCAACAAAATCATGTCTAATTCATGATCACATTCTGGAGAAGAACTTGGACCTCATGTGTCTTACAGAAACTTGGCATCCACCGGATGTGTTCAGTTCTCTGAACGAAGCTTGTCCTTCTGGTTACAGCTATCTGCAGAGAGCCCGCTGCACTGGCCGTGGTGGTGGTCTGGCGGTAATTTATCGCAGTAATTTAAAATGGTCTCATCTGGTTTCTCAGGACTTTTCTTCTTTTGAATGTCTGGCCTTCAGCTTCAAAGCCCCACTTCTGATGAATGTTATATTGATGTATGGACCTCCCAAACCGCATGTTTCATTTAACTCAGAGATGCATGACCTCCTCACTTTTTTCTGCACCTCCCCTGTGAAGACCATTTTTCTTGGACACATGGACAATTCCTCTTCCCCTCTGGCAACAGATTTTAAGTCTCTTTTGGACTCCCTTAATCTCACTCAACACGTTGACGCCCCTACGCACAGCAGGGGGCATACTCTGGATTTGGTGATTACAGACACTGTACTCATCAATAACGTCTGTATATGACCTGGGTGTCTCAGACCACAGGGTCATCTCCCTGGAAGTGCCTTCATCTTCACCTGTTTCAAACCCAAAATGACCTATCCAGTTCCGTGACTTTTAAAAACATTTCCCCTGATGTTCTGTCTGCTGATCTTCCCGCCCTGGCCGCTGTCAATCATTCATATGCAGATGACTTTGTGGATTACTACAACCAATCTCTCCGGGAGCTCCTGGACCTACATGCCCACTTGAAGTCAAGACTGGTTTCTTTCTCCCGTTCAGCCCCCTGGTACACTGGTGAGCTGCGCAAGATGAAGGCAACTGGCCGTGCTATTGAGAGACGTGTAAATTCATCTGGTCTCTCTGTACATAAGCAGGCATATAAAGAACATCAGAAAGCGTACGCCTATTCTCTTAAAGAAGCACGCTCCAAATATTATTCTAACATCATCAACACCTGCCTAGGAAACTCTAAACAGCTTTTCTCCACAATAACTCGTCTGCTTAATCCCATTAAACAAACTCCTGAGGACTCTGCTCAAAAATGCAAACTGTTCCTTTCGTCATTTAAAAACAAAGTTGACACTATCAGATCTCAGCTCCACAACCTCCCTGTTCTCGGTGTACCACCTACCCGTCTGCATTCTAGGACCCTAAACAGTTTTGATGAAGTTGTTCAGAGTGAGGTGGAGGCCATCATCAAGAAAATGAAGCCTTCATCCTACACCCTGGATCCCTTCCCCTTGTCTCTCATGAAATCCAATCACTCTGCAATTAGCCCATTAATCACAGAAATAATAAATAAGTCTCTACAATCTGGTCATGTTCCACTGCCTCTAAAAACTGCCATCATTAAGCCTCTTCTGAAAAAATCTAATGTGGATCCCGACATTTTTTCTAATTACCGCCCAATTTCACACCTCCCTTTTCTGTCTAACGTGCTGGAGAAAGCTGTTGATGCTCAGCTGCAGGACCAAGCAACACTCTCTGTATGAGAAGTTCCAGTCTGGATTCAGGGCAGCTCACAGTACTGAGACTGCATTGCTGAGAGTTACCAATGATGTCCTCATGGCTGCTGACACTGGCTCTCCCTCCATCCTTGTCCTCCTTGACCTCACTGCAGCCTTCGACACTGTGGACCATAGTATCCTCCTCCACCGTCTTCATGTGGAGGTCGGTCTCTGTGACACTGTCCTGGACTGGTTCAAATCTTTCCTCTCCAATAGGCTGGAATGTGTTAGTCTTGGCAACGCCACGTCCCAGACAGTCTGTGTCTCCTGTGGTGTCCCTCAGGGGTCAGTTCTGGGGCCCCTGCTGTTTTCCCTTTACATGCTGCCTTTAGGTCAAATTATTAATCAGTTCAACATTTCTTTTCACTGTTATGCCGACGATACACAGCTTTACATCAGGACTGGAGCATCCTCATCTTCCACCTTGTCATCTCCATCTTCACTCACTGCCCTCTCTGCCTGCCTGGAGGAAATAAGGGCATGGATGAATCAGAACTTTCTTCAATTAAACTGCTCCAAGACTGAGGCCATACTGATTGGCACCCCTCACCAGGTACAAACATCTCCTATAACAACAATTTCCTTTTCTGGACAAGACATCCCCCTCTCCACCTCTGTCACCTACATAATTCAGTACAAAACTGCTCTCATTACACATCAATGCTTACACAGAACTTCACCAGATTATCTAAAGGACATTCTTATTCATCCACCCGGTCTCTACGGTCACAGAACAGTAATCGCCTTCACATTCCGAGAACCAAATTAAGGACCATGGGAGACCGGGCTTTCAGTGTGGCTGCCCCACACCTGTGGAACTCTCTTCCTGACTGCCTGAGAGCCCCACAGTCACTGGTTGACTTTAAGAGCGGCTTGAAGACCTTTCTTTTCAACCGAGCATACTCTGCCTCCTCATGATTCTACCTTTGATCTTAGTTGATACTGTTATTGATTTTATTTGTTTTATTACTTGTTTTATTGACATTTAATTCTGTTGCACTTTGTAGCACTTTGAGATTTTCATTAATGAAAAGTGCGTTATAAATTAAATTCATTATTATCATTATTATTAAGATGCAAACAGCAGATTTATCTGAAGATTTGCTGCTTATAGCAGATTGAAATATGTCTACAAAGTGATTCAAAACCATCCATTTATTCCATCCATTATATTTTTCAATTCAGTTCAATTCAATTCAGTTTATTTATATAGCGCCAAATTACAACAAAGTTGTCTCAGGGCTCTTTACAGGAACATTCACACACATAGAAAAGCCATAGTAAAGTTCTCTATCTAAGGAAGCCAGCAGACATGTTGAATCTTAACTTCGTCACAGTCTACTAGTGCAGCGCGCGGGGCAGCTTTTAGCTTTTAGTAGACGCTACAAAATGGATTCCTGTGTGCGCACGGATGTTAATGGACCAGGCCGTCTTGTCAAAAAGGTAAAACAGTTTATAATTTTATAAAATGGGCAGCACGGTGGCACAACTGGTAGAGCTGCTGCCTCTCAGCGAGAAGGTTGCCGGTTCAAATCCCGGTCCGGGGCCTTTCTGGGTGGAGTTTGCATGTTCTCCCCGTGCATGCGTGGGTTTCCTCCGGGTACTCCGGTTTCCTCCCACAGACCAAAAAACATGCTTGTTAGGCTGATTGGTGACTCTAAATTGACCCTAGGTGTGAGTGTGAGAGTGGATGGTTGTTTGGTGTGAGTGAGACAGGTCCCTCTTGTAAATGAGTCCCCGTGACTCAACGAGGCTAGCCTGTATAAATAAAGGTTGAATGAATGAATGAATGAAAAAAATGCGCTACTTCGTGTTGACTTTCTTTGGGACAGCAGAGGGCAGTGTTGCAATGCAGGTCCCATATTATAACACGGCCGAAACGGCTTCCTTTCTCTCGTTTCACAAACAAAACAAAAAACAAATATTCATCTCTCTAGAGCTACCAAAAATCTATAAACACAATCTCTAAAAGTAAACCTAAATTGCACAGCTGCAGGCGGTGGTACGGTGTGGCTGTGGCCCCATTTGTTTTTAAGTTTCGGTTTTCATCGCTTTATACTTTCACTTTTAATATTATTAATATAACTAATAGTTTTGTTTTTCCTGTGACTTATGTGCAGTATGATAAATGATAGGAGCATAATAAATGCTCCCAATGCTTTGTTGGTCTTTTTTTTCTTTTTGTAAAGACGTTTTTAGGCATTTATATTTATTTATTTATTTTGCATCGTAAGACACTGTGACGTCATCGGCTAGACTCGAGCGTCGTTCGAGTTTTTTTATGTTAATGTCGAGGTCAAGGGCGTAGATTTCATCTCATTATTGGGGGGGACCATAAACAGGGACATTTTTTAAGAGCAATTTTGGGGGGGTCGGCAAAGTTACAGTGAAATGTAATGCAAAATGTACAGAGGGAAGTTTATCCAAACTGCATGCATATACTATGCAGAATAATCAACAATAATATTGATTTAAATGGCATGTATTTTATTTAGTAGTCTTAATACTACTATTAATCAGTACAACAGTGATACTCATTACTCTTGTTAAAAAATGTAATGTGTTCAATCTGCAGTACAATAGACGACAAATAATGACAAGTGGCAAAATGAGAATTTTGCAAAATAGGTCCCCTCTAAATATTGTTTAAATTTCAGTTTGGCTTGTATTCATAGATTGCTGTGGTCAGTGTCACTGATAATCTGGTACAACATCTTCCCAAAATCTTAATGCTTAAAAAGAAAACAGTTTTCAAGGAGAAGAAATACTTTAATGCAGGGGTCACCAAACTTTTTGAGACTGAGAGCTACTTCAGTGGAACCAAGAGGCACAAAGGTCCACTTGTTCGTTCCAAACAAATTTGCATGGTTCAACTTTAATCATAGTATTAATAATAATACATTTACATACATGTGAATATATGACTGCCTGATCACATCTGATCTGGTCTGTATTATTAAAGACTCCACACAATGCTTTAGCTTGGTAAATATGATCAATTATTATTGATAATTACCAGTAGTGATTAGAACTCTCAATCAAGAACTTGAGTCCTCAGTTTGAATAATGTTTTGGTTCTTCTGTGCAAATGTAAATTGTTCTTAGCTTTGACTGGGAGTGTGGATGGTTGTTTGTCTCTTTGTCTGTCTCTGTGATGGACTGGAGACCTGTCCTGGGTGTCCCTGCCTTCACCCAAAAGCAGCTGAGATTGGTTCCAGTCCTAAACAAGGGGGCATAATGGATTACTTATTAACTGATATTTAAACATAAACACTATTTCTTTTATGTTAAACTCAGTTTGTAACATTTGAAATTCGTTGTATTTTATAAATATTTTATTAACTGTTTTGTAGAAATGAACACGTTTGTAACATTCATTCAAAATATGCCTTAAAGGGGACCACATATTCAAAATTCACTTTTTAATGTTTTTTTTACTCAAC
This sequence comes from Garcialebias charrua, assembly GCA_038048925.1. Classification (NCBI taxonomy): domain Eukaryota; kingdom Metazoa; phylum Chordata; class Actinopteri; order Cyprinodontiformes; family Rivulidae; genus Garcialebias; species Garcialebias charrua. The sequence continues at coordinate 4,680 of JBBPBX010037790.1, read as the reverse complement.
TTTGGGTATTTACTCCATAAAAAAACAGTCCTAAGGCCAAAAAAATGCACCCAGTGGTTTATTTACTCTAAGTAGATTTATTTAACTGTGATAAGATAGGTTTCGGTTTGAAATCATCGCGCCTGTTACGTCACAGGCGCGAGGACAACCCACCTCGAACCTGAGTCCAGCCCCCTCACCTAGCAACCCCTGGTGCGGCTCAACCCACTCCAGTATAAAAGAGTTGACGGTTGTTTTTCCTGATTTCATGGCTAAAAATGTCACAGAGTCTAGCCAGCTAACTCTCTGACCCTCGTGGCGCAGATAATGGATTTAAAATTGATAGTTTTCAGATGGGAACAGATGCGCATGTTTCTGTGTGTGTGTGTGTGTGTGTTGGTTTATGTGTCATTAGCAGGACAGACTACTTAACGCAACCAAACCCGTGTGTGCGCGTGTGTGTGTGTCCTCACATACAGGTTCAGCCTGAGCCAAGATCACTTGGAGCTCCTATTTAATTCCATCAGAGCGTCAGGTAGTGTTGATAAAAAGAAAGCCCGCTGTGAGTGTGTGTGTGTATGTGTGTGTGTGCCGGCCCGCACGTGCTCCTCGGAGGGACGCAGATAAAAAAGCCCCCGCTGTGCTGCTGTGCTTGTGTGTGTGTGTGCTTTGCTCCCCTACAGCTGCGCCACAGGCAGAAGGAGGGAGAGTCAGAGGGAGGGAGAGTCAGAAGGAGGCAAAAGAAACGTGCAGTAACGTGAGTTCAGACTTCCTCGTCTGCCTTTGGAGGGCGGAGTTAATGTAAGCAGATCTTTGAAGGGCGTGCCACAAGACCTCCTCATCATAAACCGGTCGTTCAAAACGAAAGTTAAAAATGGCAGAATTAAAAAGGGTATAATTGATTATCTAAGAATTATTTTGTGTATTAAATTGAATGAACACTGTTTTTTAACCCCAAAGAAATACCATAAAAATTTTAAAAAGCAATCTGTGGTCCCCTTTAACAAATCTGTAGCATTTTTTAAGAACCTATTAAGAATAAAATGTTCCAGTTGCAGATACAAAATATCAATAATGTAATATAATAAACAGTGACATTTTTTAATTAACCATGTGACATAAGTATTGATCCTCAACATTTTTTATAATAATAATTTAAAGCCCTTAAAACAACCACAGCTGCAACAAAGTGCTACACATATGAAATCATTTTAACTAATCATCACATCTTCTCTACTCTTTTTTAATTAATTATCTTTCACATATTTTATCATTACTTCTTTCAAGAGCTCCACACCTGAAAATATGATGAATGTGAATCCATCCTGCTCAAAGCTGCGCTGACATTCTACTGTCTGTTGCAGAGCCCACCAGGGAGCTAGTTAGCATTGAAGCTAGTGTGTTAGCTGATGAAGTGACGCTCCAAAGTGTTTTTCTGCCACTAATGATGCACAGACACACTTGTCTTTCAACACTGTGAAAGACCTTTTCCTCCCAGTCACTGTCACCTATGTTTTAAGTAGCTACTTACTGGAAGTTAGTACTTTGTGCAGCAGCTCACTCCCCACCAGCGGCTCCGCGAGCCTGTGACCTCCGCTGCTGTTGTTGTTCCTTGTAAACATTGGACTAAACCATTTGCCAACAGAGAAGGGGGGGTGGGCAAAATTTCCTTCTTTTTTTTTAGAATAATGGCGGATTTCTCTCTTTTTTTGCCTTTTTATATTTATATTGTTTAAAGACACGATTTCCTTTATTGAATTATTGGGGGGGACAGATCTATATTTCCCCAAGATTGGGGGGGTCCGGACCCCCCCGACCCCCCCAGGATCTACGCCTATGGTCGAGGTTAAAAATTATGTACTCGTTCAACCCCTACAGTCTACCATCCTGAGCAAGCACAATGGCAACAGTGGAAAGGAAAAACTCCCTTTTACCTGCTTCTTTCTTTTTGGGTCACATGGATTACTGGTGCCCATGTCCAGCAATCACTGTGCGAGTGGCGGGGTACGGACAGGTCGGAAGTCCGTCACAGGGACACATAGAGATAATGAGACAAACAACCATTCACTCTCTCATTCACACCTAGGGACAATTTAGAGTTAACAATCAGCCCAACATGCATATTTTTGGTCTGTGGGAGGAAACTGGAGTACCTGGAGAAAACCCACACATGCACAGAGAGAAATTGGAAACTCCATCCAGAAAGGCCTCCCAGGATTTAAACCAGTCAACCTTCTTGCTGAGAAGCAGCAGCTCTAACAGTTGCGCCACCATCCTGCCAACACAAAACCAAGTAAAACATAATTCACATATTTAGTAACATTTTATTATAGGCACATAACTCCTTGGAAGTGTTTGCATTTAAATTAAAAGATAAAAAATATCAATATCTCACAAGGTGCCACAACAAAAGTATTTCCTAAGTACAAAATGCACTCTCATGACGAATGCTTATACCCACCACCTTTCATGATATTTTTAAGTTGAGATAAATAAGTGGATTAATGATGTTGTAAGATCTTGTAAAATGTGTTAGCACTCAGATAATGCGTTGAGGATGACTCGCAGCTGAGTTATAGCTGTTGGGATTAGGGGGTCAGACCCAAATAAGCACCAGACTGAAGGAAAGCAGTGATTTGTTTACAGTGAATTTAGACAAAACAGTCTTATTTACAAGGAAGCTTGGAACACCTGAGGAGGGAGGAAATAGGGTGAGTCCAGGATTGTAGAAGAATGTTTGGTGATTCTCAGGTTGGCGAACTGGATAGTGGAGACCACAACGTGTGGAGAAGAGGGTAATTGGTTAGAGGCAGTGGAAGATAGTAGGGCTGGTGGTGGAACGATGGTTGAGCAGCTGACAGTGAGTAAGGTTCCTTTGCAGGCACAAGGAGATTGATGAGGGATCCAAGGTAGGAGATTTCAGGTGGCAGATACTGGGAGCATGAGGAGAAAGCAAAGTGTAGTTTACTCATTAAAACCATATTTGGCTGCAAGTAACTACCAAGAGTTATACTGTTCATTGGCACTGCCCAGGAACCAGGAAGTTGTGGAAAAAGCTATATCCCTACGATAGCCATTTTTGTGTTGACTAATGTTCCCTCCAGCTCCCTCCGGTTCCTCTGTTGCAGAGGTGGGTAGAGTATTCAATTTTTTTACTCAAGTAAAAGTATTGTTACTTGAACCAAATATTACTCAAGTAAAAGTAGTGAGTAGGCATCCAAAAATTTACTTGAGTAAAAGTAATAAAGTACTTTGATTATAACCTACTCAAGTAGTGAGTAACTGCGGAGTACCATCTCGTGTCGTTAAATTATAACATGCAAATGGATTTACAAGGAAACATAACTTTTAATGAGACTGAACATACAATGTTGTAAATAAAAACACAAAGGCAATACCAGCCAAAAGGATTTAGAAATAAACCTTTACATTGTACATAAAAAAACAAACACAAAGGCAACTGTAGCCCAAATAATTCTGCTAAATAATAATAAACTTGACTTTCTGCAAAACTTTGTTTCTACCAGTAACAGTTGGAACTCATTTTCTTACATTTTGACATCCTATAAACAGCACTAACTGTTTACCAGAATCTCCGACGTCACTCAACATGGCCCACACGGAGAGTTTGTTGTGGTCATGTGACTGGTTGGCTTCACTTGATTGGTTACATGTCAGGTGACAATAAGTTACGCAATAATTTTGCTGCAAATGTTTTTACATACTTGAAACAAAAGTAACTGTAGCAATCGGCAGAAAGCCCATTGTAACTGAGTAAAAGTTGCGGTTTTCTCCCTAAAATTTACTCAAGTAAAAGTACAAGTCTTTCACATTTAAACTACTCTCACAAGTACAATTTTCTCAAAAAGCTACTTAAGTAAATGTAACTGAGTAAATGTAACTCGTTCCTACCCACCTCTGCTCTGTTGTCTTTCATAATCAAACTGACCCGTTTTTCAAACAGGACTATAGTTGGTCCCCCTTCCGACCGAATTCGGTGTTCAGTGACTCAGAGAACCAGATAGAACCTTCCAAAAACTTATTTTGGCCCAGGACCGGCCGCTCCCACCCCACCGGTCAGTCTGAGTGCATCCTGCCGGCCAGGTGACCCCTCGAGCTGGGAAGCCATCCCACAAAGGTCCAGTGTTTTCTCTCTCTCTCTCTCTGGACCCCAACCAAATTTCTCATCTGGACCTGTGGTTCTACCTGGTTTTGACAAGAATCGCAGGGTGGTATTTTGCTGACGTTTTTGCTGCTTTCTGTTGACTGGCATCATGGTGTCCTCATTTGGTGTGGGGGAAATGTACCTGTGTCCCAGAACCTGTGTCACCGGACCAGAACCGAACTGAGTTGTCTGTGGGGGATTTCGTCTTCATTAAAGCTAGTCTCGGCCTCTGAACGGCCCGTGACCTTAAAACGAAGGTCTGTCTACCTCCGTGGGAATCGCTGTGCTCACCTGGAGGAGACGCTCTGTTGCTTTGAAGCGCCACCAGAACCAGACCGGAGCAGAACTGGGCCAGTGATTACCTCAGCCTCTCCCATTAGCCTCACAGTTTTTTTAGCCGGAGGTGGCCTCTTGTGCTATGGAGCACCGGAGCCAGGCTGGAGCAGAACCGGGGCAGAACCGGAGCAGTACCAGAGCAGAACCAGACCAGCAATGTCTTCATCCTCCCCGGTCAGTCTCATTGTTTATCGCCGAGG
>JBBPBX010037789.1:18042-30741 GCA_038048925.1 Garcialebias charrua | reverse complement strand
GAGGAAGAATTAATGAGCTTATTTCTGCAGTTTGTGCTGTTGGTCTTGGGGTAGTTGCTGTTTTTTCCAAAGTTAGATCACAGTAATTGGAGACTTGGTTCCCTGATCACAGACAGACTACAGATACAGCGTTGGAGATAAACCGATTATTGGACCGACCAATTATTCAGCCAATTTTCAAAAATCGCCAGTCGGCCATGTCTGTGCGTATTTAATCATTTACCAAGTAGAATATTCAACATCCAGCAGCAGCTGCTACAACCGCTTTACTATAGCCCATCATTTAGATTCTTAAAACAGAATGTTCTCCTATAAATTATTTTAACGTGTGCAAGTTCTTCTATGGGTTGGTAAAACTAAGTTTAATTAAATTAACCCTTACAGTCTCCTGTGACGCTTTGTAATCACCTCTAAATCAATAAAGTCCACAGGAGGTGGGGCTGGGTGAAATTATGTGTTATATATTTTTTGACAATAGAAAATGCAACTGCTGTTTATCTGTGTTTGGCTGCCATGATTTCTAAAGATTGGTAACAGTGTCAGTTGTAAAAACCTTATGTTCGTCGACCTTTGACATATAAATGTTTGGGCACCCTTTCTCTAAAAGCCGTTTACCTCTAAAAGTGTAAAAAAAAAATACATTTATTATTTGCAAAATAATTAAAAGCTACAAATAAGTTAAAAAAAGTTTCTCTTGAATCATCTATTTTGGATTTTAAGGTGTGTTTGGAATCATCCGGCTACTTTAGAGGCCATCTTGTTATAATCTTTGTATTGCTATTTTCCTCCTAAAGTAAAAAAAATAAAATAAAAAAACAAATCCTTAAATATAAAACTAAAATAATTTTGTGTTATACATTTTGTAGCCAAAATTTATATAATGCTTTCCAATTATATAATTTTCTCTGTTACAAAAGCAGGATCTTATGGCAAGAATATTATTTTCCAGTACCACTTTACAATAAGGTTCTCCTTATAGCTGTCGAATAAATAGTTTATAGATACGTTATTAAGTCCTATATAAACACCTTATAAATCATTAATTACTGCTTATTATGCATTAATTAAGGGTGACAGAGACAAAACTGACTACCGGTAGTTTCTTGCCAAATAGTGAGCCAAATCTGTTCACCTATATATTTCATATAGAGTCATTATATTAAACATTTCAGACTAAGTTTCTACCTTGTAAGCACCATAAGCATGTATAAAATATAATACTGTACTTTGTAACTGCATTTTAAATATATACAGCTAATATTATATCCTAAAATATTAGGTTTACAAATGCTTATTGTGCCTACAACTTGGTCTGAAATGTTTAATATAACAATATGAAATATATAGGTGAACAGATTTGGCTCATTATTTGGTAAGAAACGGTTCAGTTTTGTCTCTCTGTCACCCTTAATTAATGCATAATAAGCAGTTATTAATTATTTATAAATTGTTTCTTGAGGAAATAATAACGTATCTATAAACTTTTTGTTAGCATCTGTAAGGGGAGCCTAATTATAAAGTGTCCCTAATAAGTGTCCCATTGTCCCTAATGACTTGACACCAAAAGTTAAATCTTTGTCACTGTTGCAGGAAAATAATTGCATTAAAAATTCCAAATTTACATTTTCTTTCTAAAACTTATTTACAGCCGTTTGGTTAAATTCAATATTCAAGCAATCCTAAATGTAACTTTATCTAAAACACGGGTGTCCAGAGGGTGGCCCATGGGCCATTTGCGGCCTTTGCAGTGACTTTGTGCGGCCCACCGCTGCTGTTAATAATGGTACTGTATTATTTTGGCCATCAGGCTTAAGAGGTCAATGCAGACTTTATGCAAATGTATTGGTAATTCTTTTTTTATATAGGTTTAACAGCAAAACGGATGAAAAATTTTCTGAGCAATGAGCAATATTATGCAAAATACAAACCTTTGGCTATAATCTTTTTTATTTTCACTTCATGGTGCAAAGCACAAAAAAACTTTACTGATTTCTGCCAGAAAGGACTTTTGGATAAAGAATCATGAAACTTGGCTAAGCTCCCCGGGCGCTTTCGGGCTGCTCACTGCACCACCTGGTAGGTGGTTGGGTTAAATGCAGAGACGAATTTCGTCTGTGTATGGGAACATACGCAGATGACAGGAATAGACATTATTATTATTATTATTATTAAATGTTGCAGTTGCTAAAACAATCAAGAGGGAAATTTGACATTTTTAAATTAATATAATGTGGTTTCATCTACATACGAGTTGATCAACTTAATCAAACTTCTATGAATCTGTTGTAGTGACTGACAGCTGGATGATTTTCCAGAACTTCAATCAGCCTTTTGGGTGCCCATGGTCCAAAAGGCTGATCAAAATTTTAAAAGGACACTTACGGTACTCAAATTACGCTTTCGTTTGTGAGAACAGACTAAAATGAACTTTCCAAACACAAGAAAACAACAAAACATAGACCCATCAAATCAAATAAATCTAATATTTTTAATAAAAATATATAAGCTTAGTGTTTATGTGGCTTTTAATGTTTTGGATCTACAGCAATTTTAAACTCTTTCCAAATCAAAATTACCTGTAGTAAACTTTTCTCCTTTCTCCAAAATATTGTGCACATTGAGAGTTAAATTTACATTTTTTGTGGCCCATATCATCTTGATAGTTTTGTCCCACATATGAAAAAGTTTGGACGCCTCTGATCTAAAAGGTATGAGACTTCTCTAAGACCACCGCCATCAGTACACAAACGTTCGAAACCCCATTAGTAAATGATAATTTCAGTCTTTCAAGCCTTTTGTTGTTTCAAGTTGAACAATTATACCGTTTTTATTTTGCATTAAAGAAGTCCATGACTGCTGACAGCCAAGAGATTTGAGGCATCCGTGTATTTATAAACCTTTTAAAATTAGCACCGTCTGCCCTTTTCAAATGACGACTCCAGACAATTCACGCCAGAGAGCTGGGTTATGACATCCCAAATGAATTTGCACTGTTGCTCCAAAAATCACTTGAGCTTATTGAAAATGTTTGGCAGTGCAGGCGTTTGGTGTTTATAACTGTCACCTGACAGCAGAAAGGTTTCCGGTTCAAACGCTAGCCTTGCAGTATGGAGGTTTTATATTATCCCTCTACATGCATCAGTTTCCACTCCGAGCTTTCTCCAAAAACACTCACATTAGCTGAACTATTGATTTTAAATTGACCTTAGGATTGACTTTGTGCAAACATGTGTGTGTCCGTGTTGGCTCTGTGATTTCCTGGCAATTTGTCTTGAATGAGCAGCATCTCTCGCCCAGAACCAGCTGAGTTAAGTCCCAGCACAGCTTGATTTAAGAAAAAGGTGATCTTTAGACAGTTGAACCATATTTATTGCCTGACACGTGTCTGTTATCAAAATATCTTGTGGAACAGCGGATGAGTTTATTGAATCTTGCAGAAAGTAGTCACAGATTGGACATCTACAACTGATTTTCTATTGAGTCAACCCAATTCAAGATGGCTGCCACACCCAACTGACTCGTGAAAATACTAATACAGTATGGGTATAGCTCTGGCAGTTTTACAGCTATGACCTAAATCTTGAAGTTGAGACTGACTTCCAAGTCCCAACAGGTTCTCAACACTAACAAAAGCATAAGATCTTAGTTAAAAATGTTGCCATTAATGTTTTAAAGCAAAGTCTGTTTGTCTGTTAGTAAAACTTTTCCTGTAGGGGAGACCGGGTATGGTTGTAACATGGGGAGAGTTGTAACACCACCAGTTCCACCAATCAGGGATAAGATAGGAGTCACATGATCATTTCAGTGTTTACCCGCTTCCCCCCCAATCCCATATTGTGATTGTCAAGGCTGGAAACAGGCACATGCAGATACTAAGGAGAAAAAACTGATTTTGAGGTAAGAAAGAAAACTTTTTGACCATGACTATATTTTGTTTAGTACTTATACTGTTGCAGATAAAACTATATGACTTACATTAGATGAAAGTGTAATTTCTCAGGCAAAATGTGATGCATTTTCCTGTGCTAATTTCAAACCGCTATGCTACTACAGCTAGCTAAACATGGCTGACAGGGTTGGGGTGGGTTGTAACACATATTTAGGCCTTATATGGCATTATATTATATATATATATATATTGATTCTTTAGTTTGTAGCAGGTCGCTGTAAATGAGTCCACGAGGCTCAATGAGATTTACCTGACTAAATAAAGGTTGAATGAAAATTATATTTAGGCATTATAGGCCTACATGTTAAGGAAGTTTGTTCTAGTAGAATAATTTACAGACATGCACACACACAAACAGTATATTTGAGTTATGGTCAGTCACAGAGAGCGAGAGAGAGAGAGACATTGTTCTTGTATTGTTCTTTTAATTCAGTAAACCTCTTTTTGAAGCATATCACATGGTGTGGCCTCTGTTTTTGCTTCTTTTGTCTAATTGTTACAACTTACCCCAGCAGGTGTTACAACCTACCCCGGTAGCGGGGTAGGTTGTAACAAAGGACCACCATGTGTTTGACATGAACTCATGAGGTCTGTGATATTCTTGCAGAGGTTTGAATGGGTGCCATTTGTAGTCAACAAATGTGGGTATTTTGTATAAAAGTTTGAAAACTCTAGCTCAAAAATTCTGTGAGTTAAAGGTGCTGGAGCAAAAAGTGTTACAACCATACCCGGTCTCCCCTACCAATTAACAAATTGCAATGAAACTTTCAAGAAAAAAAAAACCTTAGATGTACTACTACAGATGTTCACCTTTTAGAGCCAATCCAATTCATGATGGCTGCTTAGCCAACTGACCGTAGCAAACACAAAAATGGCCGTACAGCAGTCCATTGATACTTCACGGTTCAACTTTCATGGACTCACTTTTTCACAGGTTTTCAACGTTAAAATTGTAAACGTTGTTTCCCGATGGCCTTGCTAAAAAGTGATTGCCGAGGGGCCTCATCCTTTCTCTTTGTGAGGCTGACAGCCTCACAAAGAGAAAGGAGGTGTATGTGTGTTGGGGGTGGGGTGTCTGTCTGCTGCTGTAGGAGCTTCAGTGAGGCAGATACCCAAGTGAGTGGCATGGATTGTTTATTTTAAATAATCAAGCGCGGCCCGAACCGAGCCTAAACCCGAATCAAGCCAACCCGAACCAAGCCGGGACATTTCCAGAACCGGTATTCCCGCTGGCCAGTCTGCCCCCGGGCGCTTATTCATTCAACCTTTATTTAGTCAGGTAAATCTTTTGAACCTCATGGGCTCATTTACGAAAGCGACCTGCTAAAACTAAAGAACAATGAACAGCAGTGATAGAATTTCATTAAACAATAAACAAACAAACAATAAACAATAGAAAACAAAAAGAGAGAAAAAAACAAAAGATTTTTTTTTTTTTTTTTTTAACAAAGTATCAAAAAACTAGCAAAACATTATAAGGTAGACGTATAAAATCAAAGACAGGAACAAATCTGCATTGGTTTTTGCCAGGATTCCAACAGATTCTGAAAACCATTTAGAGAAGTCAAGGTCGAGCCGTGTTTCCATCAAGGTTTCTAGCTGCGCATTTTGAAGTATCGCAGCAGAAAAGCTTAATGGAAACGGCAAAATCCGAATTTACTTCCTCAAATTCGCCAAAAAGTTTATACGCTCGCTTGAGGTGGTTTTTGGGATCTTCGAAAATGAGCAGATGCGCAAAACGACAGATGGAAACAGATTTTCCGACTCAGTTCTGCCGTAGCGAACATTCACGTCACGTGACGTTCAGCTGTTTCCGCTCCGGACAACATGTAACATCGCTAAAACTAGTTGGCATGACAGAATAAATACAACTTGCCCGATAGCAACACATACCTGAAATATTCTCTCCATTTTGACGAGATGTGTGGCCGGGTTCTGTTTTCAACCGCTACTTCCTGTTTACTGTAGACATGCGCAGTGCTGACGTAATGATGCTGTGCGTGGCTTGGTAGATGCGCTACAAGCCAGCAGATGGAAACACTTCTGCTTCGCATTAATTTGTATTTACATATTTGCGAGATTTCAAAAACAAGCTCAAAATTCGAAATGAAAATGGATGGAAACACGGTGTGTGTGCTCTCTTTTGCTGTGCTGAGAGCTTTTAGAGATTAGAAAATATATTATAATATTTATATTAATGTCCGTACAGGTTTTTTGTTGTTGTATCTGAAAGACAATTACAACACAAATTCCAAGTGCTACTTTTTTTCACAATATGTTTGCTTAAAGCTTAGCATTAACTCTTGGAGTAAAGCCTGTGTCTATTATCAAAATACCTTGTAAACCACTGGGCAGTTTATAATGATGTTTGGAGAAAGTAACCATTGAATGCATGTCTATAACTGATTACCTTTTGGAACATTTTTTAGGTGTACTTTGTCCATTGTCCTGCTGGTTTATATATAAATATATTAATATTAATATTATGTTTTTTGTTGTTGTATCTGAGTAATATTAAAGTTGACAAACATTGAAAAACCGCGAAAGAGCGAGTGCGTGAAAGTTGAACCGCGAAGTGACGACAGTACCTCAGAGCAGCGTGGTAAATGGGATCCAGTTTAGTTAAGGTAGAGGGGGTGGCAAATATAGATTGTGTCTTCGTAATCCACTTGTGATCAAAACAAACTTGTCACAAGCCACTTACGGAATAGAAAAACATGATTTTAGTCTATACAAAAAAACAGTGTAAATGTTGTCTTTTTTATTAGAAATATAATGTGATGTTTGAAATTAAGATCTTTATTCAGCCAAACACCAAGATATTTGCATGTGTACAAACTCTGTGATGTCACCAATCAGTATTTTAACAGATAGAATGGTTACCGCAGAATTATGGGAAAACAGCGTAACCTTTGCTTTGCTAGCATTCGGGACTACCATATTTTTCAGACTATAAGGAGCACTTAAAATACTTGAATTTTCTCAAAAATCAACCGCAAGCCTTATAATCCAGTGCACCTTATGTATTAATTCTGGTTGTGCTCACTGACCTTGAACTGATTTTATGTGGTACAACTGAACAATGTTGAGAGGTATTGTGAACGAGTTGAATACATTAAATTTTGATTTATCTGACTGTTTGGTTTCACTTAATGTGCCTTATAATCTGGTGCACTTTATAATCCCAAAAATACGGTAATTTTGAATCACTTGCAGCATTCTGTAAGGTGTTGAAATCAGTAAATTAAATCCAAGATGAATACTTTCAAGGTCTACCACGCTGGTTACATCATTTTTCAACTTCAAATATTTGCTGTCTAAAACTCTGGCATGAGGATTGCTGGGGCTTTAATTTGTGCAAGAATTGCTTACAAAGTCAAACAAATAAAGATGTTCTTACTTTTTATCCATTCATTTTTTTTATACTCAAATACAGTTATTTTTTCCACGTGTCTATAATTACTCCCCACATTCAGAGAGATATTTGACTGGAAATCTTCTTGACTTTAAATCCCAGGTAAATTAGTTAAGAATCCTCTCACATAGAACTGATAAAAAATAAATAAAAATAAAAAAACACTTTTCTTATTTGCCCCTAAGAGGCTTTAGGCTCAATTATTTTTCTGTTTTCTACCTCTGCATCAGTTCATTGATGTCTACATTTCGCTGAACTGTAATTACCACCGCAGAGAGCTGGATGTTCTCCAGTGTCATCAACACAATTGAAATTTCTGGTGTAATAGCTCATAAAAATTGACTCTTATTAATAGTAAGTAGCTGCTCCCTTAGCTGATATGGCACACAGTGAGAAACATGTTAGACTAAAACGGGCTAAATGAACTGAAAACACAATAAACACACTGGGAATTGTGCAAGTTTGTCAAACCTTCAAAGGGTTCCTAAAAAAAACATAATAAAAGAGAGAATTTCATGAATGAAAACGATTTGTTTTCCCTTGAACGACAAAATATAGAAGCAGTATTTTATGGAGATATTTCCACTCCGTAACTGTCTCCCTGTATAACTGTTATTGGCAGTCTGCCCTTGCCCAGTGGGAAATAAACGGCATGCAGAAGCGAACCATAGGATATGTTGCGCGCACAGACTGTGAGCAGTTTCACTAAATGGGCAACATACAAGCTGTGATCTGCAACCGTTTTCCCTCCGTGTTAATTTTTAACACTATGCATGAACCAAAACAAGCCCTTGTTTCTGCGGCCTGGTGGTTGGGCTCAAATTAGGGACAATGGGGAAAAAACGGATGAGGGAGAAAAACAAGAGAGGAAGCAGGTTTGCTGGTGTGTGTGCTTAGAGAGGGAAAACAGACTCAGAGCTGCATTAATGGGCACTGCTGGGAGCGGAGAGGGACGCAGCGAGTGCAGGCAGGGAAAACGTGCAAGGTGGCAGCTTTACGCTCCATTGTTTATCATGCTCGTTTACATAGGTTTCTGCACCGGCCTGTCTGTAGGTCTTAAATATCCCGAGCTCAAGTTAAAAAATGACCCATTTCCCATTGACGGATTCTATTAAGGGGAAAACACTTGGCTCGGAGTTCTTATAGAACACAATTGCTGGGAATTTGGCAACTGAAGACACATGAATCCCAAGATGCTTCATTTACGCAGCATTTCAACCAAACGAGGGCCCTCAGTGTGGGTGTTGAGCCAAATTAGGTGCTCCCCAGTCGGTTAGATATTGAATAGACGGTGCACACTGCAGTTATGAATCAGTGCGCAAATAAACATTACACAAAATAAAATTAAACTCATGGGAAATCCTTTTATCTGCTTAAACTGGTTTTAGTTTCTATCCTCCAGCTCCAGTACTTTACAAAACATTCACGTGTTTTTTTTATTTTTTATTATTGAGCAAAATAGTTCTTTATTCTGCTGTCTAATACATTATGTATTGGCTTGACTGGATAGATGAAAGTGATAGTTCAGATCTTTTGAAGTAGGGTACTGTGGAGAGGTTATAAACTATTAATATTTTACCTGTTGTAGGTAGCTTTTTGAAAGCTTCAGTTGAGAGCAAACACTTTCTTTCTGACTGAAATGACAAACTAACAGCTGGTACGAGAGGGTCTATCTGCAGAAATTCTGCATCTGCAGAAATTCATAATGATCATTACAAAAGCTGTTAAAAAAACTACTACCGTACTTTTACAAGTCACATCTTTTTGCATAAATTAGCAAGTCCTGCAAATTATATTCCAAAGTGACTAACTTGTATTTTTCATCCATATTTATAACCCAATTTCTGGCTGAGATCTGACAATTTCTTTCAGTCTGACATGGAAAATATTGAACACTACCATTTTCAGCCGCTAGAGGGCCCTCGACCAATATAGCAAGCCAAGTGTCTCATTAATAGGTAAAAGTGGCTATTAATGGGACACTTGGCTTGCCATATAAAGCCGCCTTCGTCTCACTCCAGAACTCCTGCAGCTTCATTTTGTCGTGCTGCCCAGGTGAAATGCAGCTTATTTTACCATTAAAGTGCATTTAGTAGAGGACATTTCAACTGAGACATTGAGAAATAATTATTTTTAGAGAAGTCTTATACTGTACACTTATGCATGTTCACAACCACACACAAATAGATGCAGGGATGCACATGCAGGTATCATATGTAGATATGTAGATGTGCATGTGACTGCATATGCATGTACAGGTGTATACTGTATATATGTATGTATATGGGTATGGGTATATATATTTATGGAGAACTTCTGCAAAGCCATGAATATTCTAAGTCTTTTATACATATGTATTTTGTTGTTGTGTTCTGTCATGTTCTTTGCAGGTTTACAGACGGCGGTCGGTTGTGTTTGCCTTGTGCTTTTTGTGTGTATTTGTTGTGTTTTGTGGTCTTACTTTCCTTCCTTTCTTTCTATCCTAATAAATAAAAATTAAAAAATTAATTATGGTGTGAAGAGAAAAAAAGAGAAATAATTATTTTAAGTGTTAATCTTGTTAAATTCTTGGTTAAAGTTCTCCCGTGCAGACTCCTGTGGCATCCATTTTGCATCCAATTGATTTTTGGCACAACATCGGCCCGTGTTTCCGCGTGGTCAGCAGTGATGCGTAACAAACGCGACACATCAGCGGTGATGCATAAAAGATGTGACTTATAAGGCGAAGCGACATATTTATGTTTTTTCCCCCTTTATTGGACATATTTGGACTGATGCAACTTATATGGCAGAAAGTACAGTAATTTACTGTCAGTTTTAATTTAAAAATCGTTTGCATGAATTGTGATTTTTTTTTTTTTTGGCGCAGTTGTTTAGAGGCTGGTAATCCACTTTGTTCTGCTCAGATTAGCTCAATAATCCGGTCAGAATTAAACTGTCTGACCAATGAAGCTATCCACAACAGGTGAGATGTTAATTGTTCATAATCTTTCCACCGAACCCCACTTCAAAACGATCCGAGCTGTCTCTTTAAGCTGACTGCATTGACGTTATTTGCAGGGGATGCAAGTGCGCAAATGCCAAAAATAACAGTTAGGCAGCAGACACGCGGTAATCCAATTAGTTGGCATCGCCATCAACTCCCCAGCCCTTTGACAAACCATTCCTCTTTTTCCTTTCCGTGCGTTGCGGCGTAAAAAAAAACTCCGTGCTTCAGCGATGCATTTGATATATTATGGATGGAGCAAACAGAACGAGCTCCACACAGGTTCACAGGTTGGTTGCGTCCATTACAGCAGTGTGATCTCCCTTCCTCTGATCCCACTTGGCAGAGAAGAGAGGCTTTTAAAGACAGCAACTGTGGAGAGCAGACACTCGATGCCCTGTGCCGGGCATCACCAGCTGGGCTTGGCACGCCATCAACATTATTAGCACCACTGCTGCCTGGGTCTATAGAAGACATTTGTGGGAGGATTGAAAAAAAAACATAGGAATAGGATGATTTAAACAAAAAATAGATATGTTACCCTTGTTTGCTCTGCGTTTGCTTCCTCGTCTTTTACCGCAGTGCCTCGTCCATTCGTTGTTGCAATACATTAACTTAAAGTGAACGGAGGGTAAAGAGAGAATTATGGCTGTATAAAAAAACGGGTTAATATGACCAGACACCATCAAACAGACTCCTAATATCTTGCTCCTTGAGACATTCCTCAGTAGTAACACAAGCGAGCACCTGCTGATGTTCTATGGGGCAATAAAAGCCTTCGCAATCAAGGACTATGACTATCATCAGGTCTGTATCGTACAATCAGCCCCTGGAGGTTAATGCAGCAGGCAGAAGGAGCTGTGGGTTATTTGCTCACCTTTGGGCTCAGAGATATTGGCTGTCTTTTGGATCTCTTGGCACGCTATTATCTTGTGAGGGACAGGGAGAACTGCACACACGGAAAACAGGATGGACTTCTTGCGGCGCCGTATACTTTTATATATCTATAAAAAAATATGAAAAAACAAGCTGCTCTCTGATTAAACTAAGCAAACAGATTTTTTTTTATTCTTTTTGTTTTCATCTTTTTTTATATTGATGCTCCTTCAAGCGTTCTGGAAAAAAACTCCCTGCGAAATGTTCACCGTTTGGCAGGAACCCTGATGTAATTAACATGGCCTGTGTTGTTTACACTATGAATTAAGTTGGGACTCCCTCCACGCTGCTCACATCCTCCTTCCTCTCTTTTCCGTAGTCTCCTGTTCTCTGGCCACCAGAGCTCACCAGATGGTAGGAAATTTCAAAAGAATGTTAAAGACCTTCAACAGCCCTCCTCTCTTATTTCGCTGTAGAATCCAGGTCTGGATCCTTGCTACGTGTGAAGCTTAAAATTCGTTATTGATTCAATATATATTCATAGTGCATCCTCAGGCCTGTTTACAGAAGGCTTGATTGTTTTGGAACTTTGAAAATGTCCAAACCCAGCAGGAGACAATGAAGCAATCCATTGCAAAGTATGAAATCAGACACAAGAAATTTTAAGAATTGTTTCAAATAGTGCATGTTGAAGGAGTTTTCTCAAGGAGTCTTCCTGACGGAATAATATGAAACTATGAAATGTGGGTATGCACGCTATGCAGACAAAGCCCTCGCATAACTGGTCTATATTAGGTTATCTGTTAGTGGCGCATGATGCTGCAAAATTTGGTATTGATCCAATACAAAGTGAACTCAGGTCCAGTATCACCAATATCCAACTGATCCAATGCTTCTAACTGATACAGTTTCACAGGAAGAGTGGCGTGTCGTGTTTAATTACAAATAATCAATGTATATTTTTATGACCAATTATGTTATGTTGTTTATTTTTTTGTCATATGCAGGTTAACACAAGGTCAACAATGCAATGAAATGTTCAGGATGAGAAGAATCGATTTGACTCGCTAAAAAACAAAACAAAAGGAATACTAAAGCATGCAATAAGTTTACAAAATCAAGAACCAAAATACAATATTTACAAGGTTCAAAAGAAATATAGTAAATAACAGCATGGTATAAAATTATATACATGTATATGGTTTAAGCCCTTCCCACACCCTTGCAATATTCTAAACAATGTTTTGAAACTCATAAACACTCTAAAAGAGCACAGAATGTCATAATTTCAGCTCTCTGCCTTGGCTGCTCTCTGCCAGCGCTCTTGGCCACGCCCACTTATCCGCTCCAGAGCAGACATATGAGGAGGAAGCTTCTCCGCAGCTGTGGGCTGCACACAGACCTGTATGCTTGCAGGTGCTAAATAATTTGAAATAATTCATTTTGAATTAAAATTACATGCTGATCGTGCGG
>JBBPBX010037788.1:5071-30741 GCA_038048925.1 Garcialebias charrua | reverse complement strand
GTGTGCTCAGGTGTTTCTGAGGCTGGTGATTGTTTAATAAAATGTGAACAAACATATAACCATCGTATTCTATGACAGTGAAGAGCACTTGGGACTTTAATAGTGGGTGCTGAACTTTAAAGCCTAAATGCTTTGAGGTTTCTCACATGGTGTTTTGTCCTATATAAATGTCTCTGGAAAGTATGTCTACTGTTATGATATGGAGGAATTTGAGTGCAGCTGACTGTAGTGAGGATTAAATGATGAATATTAAACACCAGAATGGTCTTTTGCAATTAGTAACCCTGAAACCCTAAAAGAAAACCCAAAGTTAAAACAGAAGTGGCATTATAAGTTCTGTACACAAGAGATGATCCTAATCATATAAAAATATTCCCCCATGCAAGCAGAAAACTTCTTGCTAGAATTCACAATATAAAATCTGGACAATGTGCTGTGTGGAAGTTTACGCATCAGAATCACTTTATTTGTTGATTTTATAAAATGCATTTATAGAAATTTACAACTGAATCAGATTTTTATGTTAATTTAAAGACGACAAAAAACACTTTGTGAGCAACAGTCACCTGTTTGCAATCAGAGCCTTTATTTCCATACAGTGTGTAGTTATCATGCACAATGAATGATGTGTCAAATCAAATAGTTGATTGGACTGTTTTCCTATAAATCAAAATTATATTCACTGAATGTTTTAGAAAAAGCAATACACACATCAAACTTGTTTGCATGTTTATTTGATTTTCTGCATTGTTTAGTAATTTTTAGCATATTAAAGCATTTTGATTAGCAAAATTGTCAATTCCGTCTCTGTATTTAACAACAATTCATCATCAAGTACTACAGTATGTATTGTTTAAAACTGCTTCATGGGCGAAATTGTTGGCAAACAATGAATTCTGTGATTAATATTTTAAGACTATACTGTACTTTAATAGGAAGTATATTATTGTGATGCAGTTTGCACCAGCATCAGTTTTCAGTTCAGGGATGTTGCCAATATGAATTTGGAAAATTAGATTTTATCATTGCCTGCCACAGAAGGTGAAGGGTCAATATTTTTTGTGTGTTTGTTTTGTTTGTGTCTGTTGTGTGCATGTGCTTGTTTGTGTGTACATTTAGTAAAATATCGTGAGTTCTGGGATCCACATTTTTTATGAAACTCAAATCATTGATTGTACACCTATAATTATTTTTTAATCAACTTAATTTAGGATGGTCATCTCAGCTACCAGTCATATTAAACCCAAAAATGACGCTTACTAAGTCACTTTATAGATATTGAGCTAAATATTGTTATGGTAGTCGCAGACAGTGATCCCAAAAATGTACCTTAAAGCTCCACTGACATCATCTTTTGACTTTCCATAAAATGGCACAACATATATATATATATATTAAGATTGACCTCTGATCGTTTTTGCCAAAACAATGTTAAATTAATTAAAATTCCTCTCAAAAATAGTTTAAAATTAGCGCCTATTTTTCACATGATAAATATGGATTTTCCCGTCGCGCGATTATGACGTCAGACACAGACTCCGTCAACTGCGCACATTGATACAATGGACGAAGATGCAAAGGCATCCGTCCAATTTAGCCATTTAAAACGTTATATTTTAGCGGTTTGTCTTCAGAGAAGCCAAAGTCTGTGGCGGTTCTACTCACGGGCCCGTGCCCGTGTAAGATGGACCCTGGCCCGCCCTCCGAGCAGAAGCGGAACCAATGCTCATGGCACATACCGATACCAGCCTTGTTTACGTATCGATCCAACCCATGATGCACGTTGGCTTCAAACTATGGAATGGATTTCCTGAACGGAGGCGTGTCTCATGAACCCAGAGTAACAAGACCCGCCTCACATTCAGGAAATCCAGTTCATAGTTTGCAGGCAGCTACAAGCGTGAGGGGCTGACTGAGTACTCTGTTGGGTTTGTTTTGACATCGTTTGGAAAGAGCGGGTCGTTTGTTCATGGATTGTTTACATGGAGCTGGACGCTTGTTTCTTTCGCAAGATGGATTGTTTACATGGAGCTGGACGCTTGTTCCTGTTGCAAGATGGATTGTTTACATGGAGCTGGACGCTTGTTTCTGTCGCAAGATGGATTGTTTACATGGAGCTGGACGCTTGTTCCTGTCGCAAGATCGGACAACACTGGTGAGTGCATGCTAGCAGCTAGCCGACTTTTCATCGTAACATGTGCGTTGTGTCACGGAAATATTTTACACTCAACACCGCAAGACAACAACGTTCAATGTTTGCAGAGCTATATAAACACATCTGCGTCACATTAAACCGCGGTCAAGTTAGTTTTACGCCGGACATTCCATCGAGCTCAGGGCTTCAGCCAGCGGTGTGTTTTTCTTTTTCATGCCGGGTTGGGCGCTCTGATTACGGCAGCTGTTTCAGCTCCCGCCTGGGAGCTCCGTGGCTTCGCATCATAATACAGCTACTAATATAAAGCATGTAAAACACTAAAAACGGGAACATGTCTGTGTTGGTTTATGCCAAGAACTGAAAAAAAATTATAACCTGCTGTTTACTCGAAATAACTTTGGCTTCTCTGAAACATAAAGTTATAAATGGCTAAATCGGACGGATGCGTTTGCATCTTCGTCTGTGTCTGACGTCATAATCGCGCGACGGGAAAATAGTATTTATCATGTAAAAAAAAGGCGCTAATTTTACATTATTTTTGAGAGGAATTTTAATTAATTTAAAGCTGCAGTATGTAGCTTTTTTTATGAACATATTTCTTCACTCTGTCACTACCTCCTGACAGACTGATGTTAGCCAGGTAATCTCTGAAAAAAAATTAAAAAAAATATTGTCCCCTTGCTTCTCCAGGTGGTAAATAAGCATTTCTAAAAAGAAAAGGTGACCCGCCATTTTCCAGCCAATAAAAACAGAGTTTGTAACCAGCCAATAAAAACAGAGCTTGAATTTGAATCAGCCAATAAAAACAGAGCTTGAATTTGAAATTCAACAGACCACAAGGGGGCAGAGCCACATATGGCTCTGAGGGGGAGGGATCAGAATGCTTTGCCTGTTGAAAATATTTCTAACTGCTGCAGTTCTACAGAAACTGCATACTGAACCTTTAACATTGTTTTAGCAAAAACGATCAGAGGTCAATCTTAATATATATATATATATGTTGTGCCATTTTATGGAAAGTTAAAAGATGATGTCAGTGGAGCTTTAAGCTTTAACAGGTCACACAGAATCTGTTTTAAAAACGTTGCCACTATTGGAGTCAACTCTGCTGTCTCGTGAAATAGGAGATGATTGGATGAAGGACCAAATGTTTCAACAAAAACAAAAAAATTTCAATAAATAAAAGAAACCATCCAGATGACCTGACTTTATTGGATTTTTTTTTTTTTTACACCTGGATTATTAGCATGAGCTTTGATTGAAGATGGATCCAGTTGAACTTTCAGAAAGGAATCACTGGATGAACATCTACAACTGATTATCTTTAAGGATCAACCAAGATGACTGCCAAAGCCAAATACCGTAACCTCAGCAAAGACAAAAATGGCTGTGACTCAATCAGCCCTACAGTAATTGAGCTGAAATGTGTTTTTAGTGGCAGGTAGTGACCCTTAAGTGCTAACATTTCTCAATATTGCACATTATCGTATGACACCATTTAAAGTGTTTGACCAAAACAAGTCTCTGTTCATTTTTAATTCAAACTTAGGCTGTGGTCAATTTCAAGGAATGCTCAGCCTTTGATTATATGTTGCTCACAGAGCACATTAAAATGAATTCACATTCAGTCCCACTGTCTGTCACCAATAGCTGTCACCCACCACACCTTCAGCTGGATTTACCGCAGCACCTTAATTAAGAGCTGACTGACAGAGACTGGGGTCTGCGCCATCTGAATCTCAGATAATAGAGGTGATACATTTGGCACAAGCTGTCATCCGGCTGGGAAAGCAATTCTACATTCATGGTACCTTTGACCAGATGTCATTATCCAAGAGTGTTCTCCTTGCACTTGAGTCAGAAATGAAAGTGCAGGGGCTAAAATGCTGAGACAGACTTGAGAGGATTTTTCATAAAAAGCCAGGATGGTTATTGAGAATGTGAGCGAGGCAAAAAAAAAAAGTCAGAGCAGAGTTTAAGATGCTTCATTTTCCGACCGTGTTAAAATAGTACAGCTTGGATAAACCTGACGTGTTTGTGTAACTTATTTCTAATTTTCTATCAAAATCTATTTTACGCTAAGAGTTTGCTGCTTTTATTTTTCTTTATCTTGGTGTTGTTGATCTTTGCATTAACCTCATTCTCTTTGTTCGGAAATCAATTTAACGTATTAACATGTGGCTCCAGCACAAATGCAGAAAAAGGTCAAAATCAATATTTACGCCTGTGTCCTCAGGATGAGTCAGTTTGTGGATTGCTGTGATAAATCCTAACTCCACCGTGATGAATCCTCTGCACTTAATGGTGTTTTTATTTTATTTCACTTCTTTAAGCGCTGCAGAGAAATTAAGTAAAACTTTTTATTCAATCAAAATATTGTGATTTATCTATTTTCAAAAACTATACCCAATATCGATCCCATTTTAAGTTCAACTTGAACGTATTTGCTCAAATATCACAGAATAGGATTTAATCATCTGTGATGTCATTTAAATTAGGACGTGGATGACACACTAATGAATCCGCTGTTCTTCTCGGAGCTGCACTTTGTGTTATCTATGTCCAACTTGTGACTGGAAGATTGATTTTAAAGCTGGACAACTGACAAATTATTTTGTAATCAATGAAGACTCTAAAAAAAGTTATTATCTGGCTCTTTCTTTCAGTGTAAAACTGCTAATGACACCCAGTTTTATTGACTTGTGGTCAATTTGCCTTTTGCTGTGTGGTAAGTTAAATGCCCTGTAGGTATTACAATAATAAAAACAACACCTTTGTTGCTGTTTTCCTAAATTTCCCCTGAGATGTCAGGAAGAAGCTTTAGGAAAACATGGCAGCTAAAGGCATATGCTCAGGGGTTTGCATTTATCAGGAAATGTATACCAACTTATGTTAAAATTACTTTTTAACACCCAATTCCTAGGGATTCTCAAACCTTTTTGGGGTTCAGGGACCCCTTACAGGGGAGAAAAAGTTTCAAGGACCCCCCTATAACCCTCATGTTTATTAAATAATTTTCTTCAATTTGTCCCTTTTTGTAGCATAAATATTTAATACCTGTTCTTTAAGATAAGAGAAGATGAGATAAGGTATAACTTTACTGATCCCATAGGAGATTGTTGTGCCAGAGTTTTTGCCAATAATAATGTTATAGTCAGAGTCAGAGAGTCAGTTTCTTTATTTGTCATAGAACGAAATTGTGTACACAGGGTCCCAGTTACCCACACAAGTATAAAATGTAAAAGAAAATCAGTAATAAATCTAAGATATGAACTAAGAAAAACATTAACTAAAAATACACTAAGCACTAGTAGTATAACAACAATAAGCCAAACAGCAGCACAAACATGTGAGCAGATGAGTACGAATGATAATACTTAATAGTGTTAATCCAATTTTTATACTTTTAAAAATGGGGTGTTTTCATTCAAGACACGCTTGATTAAAAAAAAATTCAACTTCAAGAAATTACAGTTTTGAGAAAATTAACAGTAATGATAACCACTTTAAAACTATTCACTTAAGGAACATAAATGTATTACGACTTATTTAAATTATTACAGAAAACTCTTTACATAAAACTGAACAGATTCACTATGTCATACCAACTAACAATGCTTAATTTGTAAACTTGAACCACTGTATACATGCGCAAAAATCTTTGAATGTATTGAAATGTATTTGGATTAAATTCATTCATTCAACCTTTATTTAAACAGATAAGTCACATTGAGCCTCGAAGACTCATTTACAAGTGAGATCTGTTGGACAGACAATAAAAGTGAAAAATAACACATAGGGTTTGGAGACAAAAAAAATCCTAACACATTTTTGACCTCTGTTTGAAGGTCAAAATGTGGTAATGAAAAAAGTCTTGCACACAAGCACATAATGACGCCGACATTACGCAGAGGTCAGGGAGGACTCAAAGGCGGTTGAGCAGCCAGCTCATAGATCTGTGCACACTCATGGGGGGGGGGAGCTGCCAAGGTCGGCCAGAGGCGAGAGTCCTGAAATGATGACAGAATGTTTATTCAGCTGTGCTCCTCTGAAAAGTCTGTGGAATTCCTCAGTAGCAGGTTTGGGAGGGGGATGAGAGCATCTGGTTTACAAAACTTCTCAGGCGTGTTGAGATAAGACGGCCTATCAAGGCCAGTCGGGGAGCCGAATGTCAGATAAACACGATTGTTTTGGGAACAGGCAGAACTTTAATGACATCTACCTTCAGTCTGTGTCGGTCCACTCGCTTCCGAAAATGTCCAAATTAAAAGGACCACACCAGTGGAACGTGCCTCAGAAAATCCCCAAGATCTAACCCATTCAGCCAAAAGTCTGGTTTCTCGAGACATGAACCAAGCCATCATGTAAGGCAGGCAGCCTGCAGGTCCAGATTAGCTGCCGACATCTTCCTTTTATGTCGATAGACAAGGAACCAGCCAAATCCACAAAACAGGGACCAGTTAGCATAAATTCAATTAAATATGTGTCCTTAAGATCCACAGATGACAGCAGAGATAGACACCTCATCAAGTCTTCCAAGTTGATGAGATATCCAGCTGTGTGCATGCCAACAGGGCAAATCGGCTCGCCTAAAGCCTGTCTTCTTTTTGAAGAAATGTTATCAGTTGTGTTGAGGGACCAACTGACCAAAATTGAAGTCCATAGTTATGATTTGGAAGATTTTGAAGAAGAGAGGCTCTCAGACAGATTCACAGACAAGACAAAGCAAAAGCAAAGCAGAGACTGAGAGGAGACGTCCCGCCCTTGAGAAGAGCAAGTGTTAAATAATTTGAATGTTTTGTTTACATGGGTACAATCCGTTCACGACGAGCGTTTACATGCAGCGGGCTTTGTTCTGAACAGAAGTACTGACGTGCATAGTGGTAAACACTCCTTAAAAAAAACATAGAAGAAGAAATTCTACTTCCGGTTTACTTCCGAGCTGAACTTAAACAAACCTGAGCGCCCAAAATGGACCCGTGACAGGTTTTAGTGAGAGTGGTGATGTTACTGCACTCTCTGACTGAGCTACAGGTAATACAGATCATTTTGATCTCTTTCAAAGTTTCTAGTAGAAATGTTGTGTTGCTCACCGACCAGTTTTGCTTCCCCGACATGCTAATATTATTAGCATTAGCCAGGCGGAAATACGTGAGGTAGACAGGTCGCACAGGTGCAGTCAGGTCAGTTTTCCAACGGGTTTACATGGACACCATTCAGATTATGAATCGGCATAAACCACCCGTCTCATTCGGATTATAATCTGAGCTGAATCAACAAAGAATAATCCGAATGGGGCGTTTACATGACTCATTTTTATTCCGAACGGCCGTTTAGTCCGATTACTTATTGAACATAGCTACTGATGCTGGAATGCAAATAGCAGGTGTGAGAGGGGGGTGTGGGGGGTCCTCCCCCAGAAATGTTTGAATAAACTAGATGTGATTTCCTGCATTTTAGTGTATGCAAATGTATTACATATACCCCGGTAGTAAAAAAATATATATATTTTTATTTTTTTTGTGGACCCCCAAGCACTGGCTCGCGCACCCCCGGGAGTCTAGGGATCCCAGTTTGAGAACCACTGACTTAAAGTACTTAGCTGTTTGAAGAGTTTGCCATCTACGGAAACTCTTTTCGGATTTTAAAAAAAAATTAAAAAAAAACAGCTGCAGAAGGTTTGCAGTGACAGCTGCTAATGCTACCATTACAAACAAAAACACTTTAAATTTCACCTTCCACGTCTTTCACTCCATCCTTTTGTTTCTGAGCCTTCTGGCTCTTCTGTCGCTCTGTCACATTAGCCGTGTTTCCATCAAGGTTTCTAGCTGCGCAATTTGAAATAGCGCAGCAGAAAAGCTTAATGGAAACGGCAAATTGCGAGGTTACTTCCTGAATTACGCTAAAAAGTTTATACGCTCGCTTGAGGTGGTTTTTGGGATTTGAGATGCGCTAAACGACAGATGGAAACACATTTTCCGACTCATTTCTGACGTAGCGAACATTCACGTCACGTGACGTTCAGCTGTTTCCGCTCCGGACAACATGTAACATCGCTAAAACTAGTTGGCATGACAGAATAAATACAACTCGCCCGATAGCAACACGTACCTGAAATATTCTCTCCATTTTGATGAGATGTGTGGCCGGGTTCTGTTTTCAACCGCTACTTCCTGTTTACTGTAGACATGCGCAGTGCTGACGTCTGACGTAATGACGCTGACGTCTGACGTAATGACGCTGTGTGCGGCTTGGAAGAAGCGCTTCAAGCCAGTAGATGGAAACACTTCTGATCTGCATTAATTTGTATTTACATATTTGCGAGGTAGCTCAAATTTCGCAATTAAAATGGATGGAAACACGGTTATTGAAATTGCAACATCTGCCGTGTGTTTTTAGATTTTTAACAACCACTTGTCTTGTTGGCCTGCCAGCCGCTGCTTTACAAGGTATGAACAAATGTTTCAGGTGATTTTCAATTTGTTCCCTGTATCAGCAGACAGAAGCAACCGATGGGAGCAGCAGATGTTATGGGCTGATTTGGATAGTGATACTCAACTCCATTTCTTTCCCATCATTTTCAGAGTGTGTGTGGTTTTGGACATGGTCTCTGACACACATCTTAATGTAAATGAGAGCCTTCCTAGATTTTCATTTCGGCCATGGACAGCTGGTGTCCATCTTTCAGGCAGAATTTCATTCCAAGCTATTTGTTGATTTTAATCACCGGTGGATTCCATGGCTTTTCTCAAATTACATGTAGAATTTAAAACTTCAGTCTTAGAAAATCAGGATCTTAGCTCAAATGTTCTCTTCAACTTTGCATGGTGTTTTCCATCTGAAGAAGATGAAGAAAAAAATCATAATTTATTATTTTAGTACTGTTTTTAGTCCCTTCCATTTTGTGATTGTATTGTATTTTATGATTGTGTGTACAGCACTTTGGTCCTGTTGGGTGCATAAAGTGCTCTATAAATAAAGTTGGTATGGTATGGTATGGTAAGAAGAGAATAAGGCAACTGGCCGTGCTATTGAGAGACGTGTAAAATCATCTGGTCTCTCTGTGCATAAGCAAGCGTACAAAGAACATCAGAAAGCGTACGCCTATTCGCTTAAAGAAGCACGCTCCAAATATTATTCCAACATCATCAACACCTGCCCTGGAAACTCTAAACAGCTCTTCTCCACAATAACTCATCTGCTTAATCCCATTAAACAAACTCATGAGGACTCTGTTCAAAAATGCAACCTGTTCCTCTCATCATTTAAAAACAAAGTTGACACTATCAGATCTCAGCTCCACAACCTCCCTGATCTTAGTGTACCATCTACCCGTCTGCTTTCTGGGACCCTGAGCAGCTTTGATGAAGTCGTTCAGAGTGAGGTAGAGACCATCCTCAAGAAAATGAAGCCTTCATCCTGCGCCCTGGATCCCTTCCCCTCGTCTCTCATAAAATCCAATCACTCTGCAATAAGCCCATTAATCACACAAATAATAAACAAGTCTCTACAATCTGGTCATGTTCCATTGCCTCTAAAAACTGCCATCATTAGGCCTCTTCTGAAAAAATCTAATTTGGATCCCGACATTTTTTCTAATTACCGCCCAATTTCCCACCTCCCATTTCTGTCCAAAGTGCTGGAGAAAGCAGTTGCTGCTCAGCTGCAGGACCACCTACAACAACACTCCCTGTATGAGAAATTCCAGTCTGGATTCAGAGCAGCTCACAGTACTGAGACTGCACTGCTGAGAGTAACAAATGATGTCCTCATGGCTGCTGACACTGGTTCTCCCTCCATCCTTGTCCTCCTTGACCTCACTGCAGCCTTCGACACTGTGGACCATAATATCCTCCTCCACCGTCTTCATGTGGAGGTCGGTCTCTGTGACATTGTCCTGGACTGGTTCAGATCTTTCCTCTCCGATAGGCTGGAATGTGTTAGCCTTGGCAATGCCACTTCCCAGACAGTCGGTGTCTCCTGTGGTGTCCCTCAGGGGTCAGTTCTGGGGCCCCTGCTGTTTTCCCTCTACATGCTGCCTTTAGGTCAAATTATCAATCAGTTCAACATTTCTTTTCACTGCTATGCCGACGACACACAGCTTTACATCAGGACTGGAACATCATCATCATCCCTATCTCCGTCTTCACTCACTGTTCTCTCTGCCTGCCTGGAGGAAATAAAGGCATGGATGAATCAGAATTTTCTTCAATTAAACTGCTCGAAGACTGAGGCCATATTGATTGGCACCCCTCACCAGATACAAACATCAACTTTAACAACAATCTCCTTCTCTGGTCAAGACATCCCCCTCTCCACCTCTGTTACAAATCTTGGAATAAAAATGGACTCTCATCTTACATTTGAAAATCACATTAAGCATCTGTTTAAAACCTGCTTCTTCCATCTTCGAAACATCTCCAGACTTCGCCCATCTCTGACTTTTCCTGATGCTGAGAAACTCGTCCATGCCTTTGTCTCCTCCAGGCTCGACTACTGCAACTCCCTGTTTATTGGTATCCCTGGCAAAAACCTTCAGAAACTTCAATACATTCAAAACAGTGCAGCAAGGATTCTGTTGAGAGTTCGTAAATTTGAACATATTACACCCATTCTCCATAACCTCCATTGGCTTCCTGTCACCTACAGAATTCAGTACAAAACTGCTCTCATTACCCATCAATGCTTGCACGGCACTTCACCTGACTATCTAAAGGACATTCTTGCACCATATTCATCCACCCGGTCTCTACGATCACAGAACAGTAATTTCCTTCATATTCCTCGGACCAAATTGAGGACCATGGGAGACCGAGCATTCTGTGTGGCTGCCCCCCGCCTGTGGAACTCCCTCCCTGATGACCTGAGAGCTCCACAGTCACTGGTTGACTTTAAAAGCAGCATAAAGACCTTTCTTTTTAAGCAAGCCTATTCTGCCTCCACATGATTTTATCTTTGATCTTAGCTGATATCATTATTGATTTTACTTGATTTTATTTCTTCTTTCTTCTTCTTCTTTCGGCTTTTCCCTTTTCAGGGGTCGCCACAGCGAGTCATCCTCCTCCACCTCACTCTGTCCTCTGCATCCTCTGTCCTCACTCCAACTACCTCCATGTCCTCTCTAACTGCATCCATATATCTCCTCTTTGGTCTCCCTCTTTGTCTTTTTCCTGGCAGCTGCATTTCTAACATCCTTCTACCAATATACCCACTGTCCCTCCTCTGGACATGTCCAAACCATCTCAGTCTGGCCTCCCTAACTTTATCTCCCAGTTGTTTAACATGTGCTGTACCTCTGATGATCTCATTCCTGATCTTATCCATCCTTGTCACTCCTAAGGAGAACCTCAGCATCTTCATTTCTGCCACTTCCAGTTCTTTCTCCTGTCTTTTTGTCAATGCCACTGTCTCCAGACCATACAACATAGCTGGTCTCACCACTGTCTTGTAAACTTTTCCTTTGACCTTTGCTGACACCTTTTTGTCACAAATCACTCCTGAAACTTTTCTCCATCCACTCCATCCTGCCTGGACTCTCTTTTTCACCTCTTTACCACATTCCCCATTTTCCTGTACAGTGGACCCCAAGTACTTGAAGTCCTGCACCTTTGTGACCTCTGCTCCTTGTAGCCTCACTGTTCCACTGGCCTCCCTCTCATTCACACACATGTACTCTGTCTTACTACGACTGACTTTCATTCCTCTTCTTTCAAGAGCATACCTCCACCTCTCCAAGTTCTCTTCCACTTGTTCCCTGTTCTCACCACAGATCACAATGTCATCTGCAAACATCATAGTCCATGGGGATTCCTGCCTGACCTCATCTGTTAGTCGGTCCATCACCAGAGCAAACAAGAAGGGGCTCAGAGCCGATCCTTGATGCAATCCCACCTCCACCTTGAAGGTATCTGTCACACCCACAGCACATCTCACCACTGTCCTGCTGTCCTCATACATGTCCTGTACCAGTCTAACATACTTTTCTGCCACTCCAGATTTCCTCATGCAATACCACACCTCTTCTCTTGGTACCCTGTCATATGCTTTTTCTAAATCCACAAACACACAATGGAGTTCTTTCTGACCCTCTCTGTACTTCTCTATCAACATCCTCAAAGCAAAGATGGCATCTGTGGTGCTCTTTCTTGGCATGAAACCATACTGCTGCTCACAGATAGTTACATCTTGTCTAAGTCTTGCTTCCACAACTCTCTCCCAGATCTTCATTGTGTGGCTCATCAACTTAATTCCCCTGTAGTTGCTACAACTCTGTACATCACCCTTGTTCTTAAAAATGGGAACCAGCACACTTCTTCTCCATTCCTCAGGCATTTTCTCACCCTCAAATATTCCATTAAATATTTGAGTCAAAAACCTCACTGCCATCTCTCCGAGACATTTCCAAACCTCCACTGGTATGTCATCAGGTCCTACTGCCTTCCCCTTCTTCATTCTTTTCAGAGCTTTCCGGACTTCACCCTCACTAATCTTTCCCACTTCCTGGTCCACCGTTTCTATTACCTCCACTCTTCTTTCTCTTTCATTCTCTTCATTCATTAGCTCCTCAAAGTAATCCTTCCATCTTCCCATCACACACTCCTCACTTGTTAGAACATTCCCATTCCCATCTTTAATAAGCCTAACCTGCTGCACATCCTTTCCAGCCTGATCCCTCTGTCTTGCCAATCGGTACAAGTCCTTCTCGCCCTCTTTAGTGTCCAGTCTCCCATATAACTCATTGTACGCCCTCTGCTTTGCCTTAGCTACTTCCCTCTTTGCTCTATGTCCCATCTCCTTATATTCCTGTCTCCTCTCTTCAGTCCTCTCACTGTCATATTTCTTCTTGGCTAATCTCTTTCTTTGAATGGCGTCCTGCACTTCACTATTCCACCACCAGGTTTCCTTATCATCCATTCTCTGTCCAGATGACACACCAAGTACCTTCCTACCTGTCTCTCTAATTACTGTTGCTGTAGTAGCCCAGTCACTTGGAAGCTCTTTCTTACCACCCAGAGCCTTTAACAGCTCGTCTCTGAATTTCTCACAACATTCTTCCTTCTTTAGCTTCCACCATTTGGTCTTCTTCTCTGATTTTACTCTTTTTCTCTTCTTCGCAACAACAGTCATTCTACACACAACCATCCGATGCTGTCTGGCCACACTCTCCCCTGCCACAACCTTACAGTCTCCAATCTCCTTCAGGTTTCCTCTTCTACACAGAATGTAGTCGATCTGCGTACTCCTTCCTCCACTCTTATAGGTCACTCTATGTTCCTCCCTCTTTTGGAAATAGGTATTGACTATAGCCATTTCCATTCTCTTGGCAAAATCCACCACCATCTGTCCTTCCTGGTTTCTTTCCTTGACACCAAACCTACCCATCACTTCCTCATCCCCTCTGTTTCCTTCACCAACATGTCCATTCAGGTCTGCTCCAATCACCACTCTTTCCTCCCTGGGAATACTCTCTATCACTTCATCCAAATCTTTCCAAAATTTATCTTTCTCCTCCTCATCACATCCAACCTGTGGAGCATAACCACTTACTATGTTTAGCATCAGACCTTCTACTTCTACCTTTAGACACATCACCCTATCTGACACTCTCTTCACCTCTACTACATTCTTTGCCAACTCCTCCTTCAGGACCACCCCTACTCCATTTCTCTTTCTATCCACACCATGGTAAAACAGTTTAAACCCTGCTCCAATACTGCGAGCCTTGCTGCCCTTCCACTTGGTCTCTTGGACACATAAAACATCTACCTTTCTTCTCTGCATCATGTCAGCCAGCTCTCTACCTTTGCCTGTCATTGTCCCCACATTTAGAGTTGCAACCCTCAGTCCTACATTCTTCACTTTCCTCCTCTCCCTCTGTCTCCTGACACGTTTTCCTCCTCGGCGTCTTCGACTAACAGTAGTACAATTTCCGCCGGCACCCTGTTTGTCAACAGCACCGGTGGCGGACGTTGTTAACCCGGGCCTCGACCGATCCGGTATGGTTTCACTTTGATGAACTCGCATTATGGTTTTGGCAAGTGTTTTACGTCGGATGCCATTCCTGACACAACCCTCACCATTTACCCGGGCTTGGGACCGGCACAAGAGATACACAAGAGATACACTGGCTTGTGCTCCCTAGTGGCTGACTTGATTTTATCACTTGTTTTATTTTATTTATTTTTTTAAGCAAGCCTAATCTGCATCCACATGATTTTATCTGATCTTAGTCGATATTATTATTGATTTTATTTGATTTTATCACTTGTTTTATTTTGATTTTTGCTTTATTACACTTTGTAGCACTTTGAGATTTTTATTAATGAAAAGTGCATTATAAATGGAATTCATTATTATTATTATTATTAATAATGAATTTCATCAAATGTTATCATTGTGTTTCAGCTTGCTTCTTACATCTTGGTCTGTGCAAACTGAAAGGATTTATAGTTTTCTGTCATCTGTGATAAACCTTATGGATCCTGTCAGGTGTGTCTCTATATAATATTTTGGACTTGTGGAGTTCCTAATAGTACAAGTTGGTGTCCTCAGTCTGGAGTTGATATTAAGAAGGTTCTACGTTAAAAAAAATCTTATTGTTTAAATCTTATCCTCTTTTTGCCTGAGGCCCTCTTTTAGCAATCTCTTGGGAAGAGGCAGAGCGCTGTGTGTGTCTTATTTATGTATTTATGTATGCACTTTGTTTATTTTTTTTTATAAAGTCTGACAATCATTTCCATCAACTCACACCCCACTCTCTTGTTGAAGTCTCTGAGAGGGTGGTGGACCTTAAGGACATCCTCATTTGTGGATTGGAAAGTTTGTCGTTGTTGTTTTTTTATTTATTCCAGTTTTGACATCTTTCTCCTGATGGGGCCAACTTGTTGTTCAAGTAGATTATCTGAGGAATGTTTACATAGCTGTGCCTCAGATGGCTTTCTTGTCATTGGGCTGACCTCAGCACATATGTGGCTTTTCCTCTGGGTATATTTGGAAAACAAAATTTTTATTATTTATTTATTTATTTATTTATTTATTTATTTATTTATTTGGGGGGGGGGGTATAGGAGCCCACAAGACATTAAATTCACTGTACTGTATATTGCTTGTTTCTGAGCAAGGGTTTATGCAGTATAACTTGAAAAGAGCCTTATATGGAGACATATTGCAACATAAGACCATTTTTTTGCAGGCTTCTTTGTAAAATGGGGTGTTTTGCATAGACTTTTGCTATTTGACCTTTCCCTTTTAACCACCATCCCTCACCACACTCTCTCCCTTCCTACTGGTACAAAGTAGACAAGTGCTTGTCAAGAACAAAACTGTGTTCCCTATCTTGTACCATTGTTTCCATAAACCCCAAGCGCCACAGCTCACAAAAATATAACAGAAACACATGCACCCATGCATTCATTCATTTTTAGGGGTACAGTGTATATCTCAGTTAGTCAATGGGCAAGAGGCAACATTAACCTTCACCTTAACATTAACATTCACTCATCCAGCAGGGCCACACAAAGACACAAAATCAGTATGCAGTTCAATAGAGCTAGGTTTGATGTTGTTTTGGTGTTTTACTTTAATTATCGCTTAATATTCAATTGTTTCATTGTTGGTTTTAACTTATTGGTTGCATCATAAAACATGAATGTTGTTTTTTTATGTGCTATAGAGACAAAATTAGCACTGACTTAAACACGCATACACAGATTATAAGGGTAGTTAATATTATACAAGTGTTAATATAAGGGTATATTAATATTCGTTAACATTTCACAAATTTACACAATCAGTATACAGACAATAAAAATATCAACATGTCAACTTTTACTTCTAAAATGATGTGTTTGTTTGTTTGTTTGTTTGTTTGTTTGTTTGTTTTTGTCAAATTCCCTTCTGTCCAAAATAATGGAGGAAAAAATCCCCTGCTTTGACTTTCAGAGCCCAGGATGTTTTGTAGTCCTCTTAGTCTTCTGTTTCCTCTCCCGCCGCCTCGTACTGAAATGTGTAATACTGCTGAGGATTTATCTCCAGGACATGAGGGTGACCTTTGGCCTCCTGTTCTGACAATAAATGAACAATTGGGTCTCTACACGTGAGCAGACAGTGCAGCCAACTGGTGAAATTTTGCCTGTTTATCCTTCTTTTTGTGTCTGTTTGTTTATTTGTTTGTTTGTTTGTGAGTTTGTTTGTTTGTTTGTTTGTTTGATTGATTTAGACAGAAACGTTTTAGACAACCAAATGTAGCAGATTGAATTACAATATATTCTTCATAACTGAAGATTGCATTTGGTACAAAACCAGTTTTGGTTTACGTTTTTGTTCCCTCGGGAGGAAACAAAAATCTTAAGATCTTGACTGGACCAGGCACATAAACCCGTGTGATCAATAGGATTAAAAATAACATTTTTATCCAATACAATCCAACTTTATTTGTAAAGCACTTTAAAACACCACAGCAGGCCAAAGTGCTGTGCCGTCAACAATAAAACCCAGATCACTCAATACGAAATAAATTTATAACACACGTACAGTAAAACTGTAAAATACATCAAATCAAGTCAAGCAATAACATCAAATAAAACTATAAAATTATCAACTTAAAGATCAGACAAAAATACATAAAATAACCATGAAATAAACTTTACAAAGTATTAAAAGGAGAGGGAGTTCTACAAACAGATAATGAAGAGTTGTGTCGGATGGAGGACGACTTGTTCCACAGAGTAGGAGCTGCTACAGAAAAATCTGCAGCCTAAATTCAAAGTCAAAGTCAACTTTATTGTCAGAACTGCAATATGTACAGGACATACACAGGATTGAAATTGCGTTTCTCTCAGTCCCTCGGTGCAACAGTAACCATCTAAACACTAAACACTAAAACATTTAATAAACATAAGCATAAAATAGTAAAAGTGTAACACTGTCCTGAGTTTTTTCATAGTAGTATAAAAGTATGAAAATTTACACCAACACTGAAACACCAAACACCCCTAAAACACCAAACACCCAATGAACATAAGCATAAAATGAAATAATAAAAGTGTAATACTGTCCTGAGTTTTTGCATAGTAGTATAAAAAGTATATCTATAAAATAAACTGAAGGTTCTAGCATTGACATTTGCAAAGAGTGGCACAGCAGCATATAAGTTAATGTACACAGTATATGTATGAGGTATTTGATGTTGGTATATAGGCAAAGTGGCATATGCAGTGAGGCACATAAGGCACATTTGGCATCCTTAGATAAGGCTAGTCAGAGAATGCTGTATATGTATCAGCAGTAGTGTAGATAAAAGTAGTGTAAATGTAAACAGTAGTAATAAATGTAAAGCAGTAGTAATAAATGTAAACCGTATTAATAAATGTAAACAGTGAATGTAAACAGTAGTATGACTATAGGCAGTAATGTAATACAAACATTAGTGCAAATATGAGAAGTAGTGCAAACTGAATGAGCACATGACCGAGAGTTTAGTGAATAACCCGTTTGATGACACAGAGTCCAGTGTTAAAAACTTTGTGTTGAGTGGTAATGTGTGAGAAAGTTTTTTGTGTTAAGGCAGTTCAAATGGGAGGGGAGGCAGAGCAGGCAGAGTGTTTAGCATTCTGACTGCCTGATGAACAGAGCTGTCTCTCAGTCTGCTGGTACGAGCCTGGAGACTCCTCAGTCTCCTCCCTGATGGCAGCAGTCTAAAGCGGCTGTGTAGTGGGTGTGTGGGATCACCTGCCATGCAGTGGGCTTTCCGAGTGAGGCGTTTGCTGTGTAAGTCCTGCAGTGAGGGCAAGGAGGTGCCGACGATCTTCTCAGCTGCTCTCACGATGCGCTGGAGGCTCTTGCGGCATGATGCAGTACATGCACCAAACCACACCGTGATGCAGCTGGTCAGGACACTTTCTATGGCACCCCTGTAGAAGGTGCACATGATGGGGGTTGAAGCTCCAGCCCTTTTCAGCTTGCGGAGAAAGTAGAGGCGCTGGTGAGCCTTCTTGGCCAGTGCTGCAGTGTTCCTGCTCCAGGACAGGTCCTTCGAGACGTGCACTCCCAGGAACTTGGTGCTGTCCACTCTCTCCACTGCGGTGCTGTTGATGGTCAGAGGGGCATGTTGTGCATCCCTCTTCCTGAAGTCCACGACAATCTCCTTTGTCTTCTCCACGTTGAGAGTGAGATTGTTGTGTCCGCACCACAAGGCCAAGCGGCTCACCTCGTTCCTGTAGTCCGTCTCATCGTTGTTGCTGATGAGACCTACCACTGTTGTGTCGTCCGCAAACTTGATGAAGTGGTTGGAGCTGTACGATGGTGTGCAGTCGTGTGTTAGCAGGGTGAATAGAAGGGGGCTCAGCACACATCCTTGTGGGGCCCCTGTGTTCAATGTGATGGTGCTAGATGTGTTACTCCCGATCCGTACTGTCTGTGGTCTCCCGGTCAGGAAGTCTAGCA
Source organism: Garcialebias charrua (assembly GCA_038048925.1). Taxonomy (NCBI): domain Eukaryota; kingdom Metazoa; phylum Chordata; class Actinopteri; order Cyprinodontiformes; family Rivulidae; genus Garcialebias; species Garcialebias charrua. The sequence goes on along the minus strand of JBBPBX010037788.1, from coordinate 12,143 downwards.
GCCAGTTACACATTGAGGTGTTCAGCCCCAGACTGTCCAGTTTATGGATGAGCTGTTGGGGGATGATGGTGTTGAATGCCGAGCTGAAGTCGATGAACAGCATTCTAACATAAGAGTCCTTCGTGTCCAGATGTGTGAGAGCTGTGTGGAGGGCAGAGGAGATGGCATCGTCGGTTGAGCGATTAGGTCGGTATGCAAATTGGAAGGGATCCAGGGAGGCAGGGAGGACAGATGTGATGCTTTTCATGACTAGCCGTTCAAAGCACTTCATCAGGATGGGGGTGAGTGCTACTGGGCGATAGTCATTGAGGCATGCGGGCGTTGCCTTCTTTGGGACAGGGATGATGGTGGTGGCTTTGAAACAGGTGGGGACGATGGCCTGGCTCAGTGAGATGTTAAAGATGTCCGTGAAGACCGCTGCGAGTTCCCCTGCACAGTCCTTCAGCACACGACCAGGTATGTTGTCAGGACCAGAGGCCTTCCGGGCGTTAATCTTGATAAATGATCGCCTTACGCTGTCTGAGGACAGCGCCAGCACCTGGCCATCAGGAGAGGGGGGGAGTTTATGTGCAGGTGTGCTGTTACTTGCCTCAAACCGAGCAAAGAACTCATTCAGTTCATTCAGCGTAGAGGTTGAGCTGTCACAGGTCTGGGGGGGTGGTTTGTAGTTTGTGATGGTCTGTATTCCCTGCCACAGACTGCGTGTATCCTTGCTGTCCTTGAAACGGTGAGCTATTTTCCTGGAATACTGCTTCTTGGCCTTTCTGATGCCCCGATCCAGGTTCTTTCTGGCTGCCCTCAGGCCCACCTGATCTCCCGCTTTGAAGGCAGCATTCCTGGCTCTCAGGAGTCTGTAAACCTCAGCTGTCAGCCATGGCTTCTGATTAGCCCGAACAGTGATGGTTTTGAGGTTGGTTACATCATCAATGCACTTGGTGATGTATGAACATACAGTGTCTGAGTACTCCTGGAGACATGTGTTGTTGTTTGTGGTAGCAGCTTCTTTGAAAATTAATTTTTGTCTAATATTTGATTTCATAACTCTTGTAGAGAAGAAGACATAGAAGTAGAGTGACTTGTCTTTTTAAACAAAAATAACTGCAAAGTCTTAATTCTGACCTAAGTATAGCTCATTCTGTGTTACATTCACAGTTCAGTTCACTGAGAATCAAGAATCTATTCTTCGTTTCAAAATAATTGTAGAGGCTGTTTTATGTAATTGGGGGGGAAAACAAGCATTAATTCTATGGTCAGTTTCCCCCTGGCTGCAGTAAGGAAATAATCTCAATACTTCACTAAACTCACAAGCTATAATTGCTTATGAGCCCCGAATCCTCCATTACCAGGAGCTGTAATTTGATTACAGTACCTTTCTGGCATGGGACTTACTGTGGCATTTATACCTCAGTAAATCTTTTGAAGTGACTTGGCTTTATTATTCAAGCAATTTACAACTTGTCTTTTCTTTTTCTTCTTTCAGATGTATCCAACAATACACCAACTCATTGAACTACAATATTTACCATTTGTAATATCAAGTACAAAAAAAAGGCATTTTCTGATAGCTTTTTTAATATTTTGTGCATTCATATGACCAAATTACAAAATAAATTGTGTTTCCATCCACAGATGGGATCCTTGGGATGACTAAACTGTGTTATGTTTGATTTAATCTGAATGGAAGGCAACTGTTTAGGCTGCCACATGTGTCAGAGGAGTGGTTGCAGCTGTAGCTCAGCCCTGATAATGTTTCACCACTGCAGAGCATTTAGCTGTTTATAAGACTCCGGCTATTTGATAAAATTGTTCCTACACAGCTGTTCACAGCAGCATTTTATTAACACATTTGTGATACTTGTATTACACCTGCATCCTTACAAGTAGAGCCAATGTGTGTACTTTTGCTAACATTTGATGTCTGTTCTAGGGATGTGGCCGATCCAATCCAGTATCGGTATCGGTATCCGATACCAGCATTATTTAAGTACAGTATCGGGTATCGGATCCAACCTGCCGATACTTTTCCGATCCAGCTTCAAAGAGCACTTGTGTTCAATCACATTCTGTGACTGCCCTTCTTAACACTGTGTGAGATAAACCCAATGAAGACACTCTTAAGCCTTACAATAGGGAACCCACTGACTTTAACAGCACACAGGACAGGAGGCAAGTATACCACACACATGTCCTCCTTACTCATGGTGCAGCTGAAAAAACTAAAAAAGCGCTAAGCATGATGGGAAAGACAACACAGCCACTGCAGTGGCGGGGAATGAATAGATTGGGTACAAAAGTTTCATTATACAGAGTCACATACCTGAACAGTATCGGATCTGAAAAGTATCGGTATCGGTCGATACTCAGTTAATAAGTATCGGATCGGAAGTGAGAAATGTGGATCGGTGCATCCCTAGTCTGTTCTACAGTTTGTGGTATAACTCCCTCAATTAAACAGACATTTACACACACTCTAACAAACTCTCTTCAACTGGTTCAGACTTTCACTCTTTCTGAAGCATTTCATTTTCCTCAACCTGGAGGAAGTGTTTGGTTTCCAAGTGCCTTCGGTTTGGCAGCAGATTAGAAAGAAGCAAATCCTCCTGTAGAAGATGCATTCTGTTTGAGGGGTCTTGACATCCTCTGTCTAGTTAAAGGCAAAAGACAGCTAATTTTTTTAATGCTCTCTGCTCTGTCGTGTTTTAGTTGGATGGGTTTTCTGAACTCTGGGGTCAATTGCACTTTGCAACACTAGACATCACTTCATTCATTGATTTCCCTCTGGATGTTGTTTTTTTTCTCCTGGATGTCGATCAGGACTTTTTGCACAAATAGGGAATTTTGTAAAAGGACTAGGATTAAATTTGAAGTGTATTCTAAAATATTTAAAAAAAAATTAAGCTGTGTTTCATGATTTTTGAAAATAGTGTTTACATATATTTGTGGTTGCCACAGAATCCCGTGGCACATCTGGACTTGTCTCAGTGCAAACCTCTTTTTTTTTGTATGTCATTTGCCGTAGTGTGACAAGATGATAAACTGCACCGTTCTAATTGCATGTAATTGTAAAGATCTCGAGTCTTTTTTCTCCAGGTCTGTTTTTTGTGTCATTTAGTATATTGAACATTAAAATTAAAATTAACTTTTTTTTTACTGCAGAGAATTTAAATACAGTAAAAGCAAAAAAAAAAAAAAAAAAAAAAAAAGGTGCTTTTTATATTGGAAAAAAGACAAAAGGGAACTTATCTAAAAATAAACTGAAGAAATTAGTTGCATTCACAGAGTCGTTTATTTATTTAGGCTATCCTATTTTACATTTGAATGTTGTATAGACTCCTGCTTCACTTTGCCCTACAAAGTTTATGATTTCTCTGCTGATTTCATTGTGCATTCCAGATGTTTTCAATGTGGGAAACATAACAGTGCAGCCTATAAGTGCTTGACTATTGTAATAGCTTTATTTAATTACATCAGTTATTTTCAAAGCATATATGTAAGCCTAAATATGAATCTAATTTTTTTAATATACTAATTGTTGCAAATTAACTGTGTTTTTTCTAAGAGATTATAGAGTTATAATGGGCTTTGTTAGACTGCCAAATGCATTGTGCCACAGTCAGTTCATGTTCAGGTCAAAAAGAGATCAGTGTAAAATGCTTTTTAGATTAATGGTTTGAAATCTGCTCCTCTGCTTGCAGTTTAAGCAGATAAACACCAGAATCCCTGGAAGAGACACAAAATGCATAGTCTATCCAATGCTATGGGTGAAATTTAAATGATACACCATTGCTTTTTTTTTTATCACTCTCTCAAACATCTCCAGTAGGGTTGCTCAGTTGGATGATATTATATTTAAGCTGTTAAAAATAGCTTATTTTTCTATCATACGGATGCTGTTTGGCAAAATATGTGATAACTGCTTTGTCATCATATCTGTTTTTGGTTGTATACTTTGTATTATAGACAAATATTTGTATTTATTTTTTAAGTTATCTGATATGGTCAGTTTTGTTGGTGTTGCTTTGGTCATCAGCACTCTGTCCAAAGGTATTAGACCCTACGCTGTCCTTGCACACAGTTTAAACAATGCCATACATTTTTCTGCCTTGCTCTTTACTTCACTTTGACTTCCCATTGACGTCCATTATTTTTATTTTATTTTATTTATTTTTATTTTTTTTTGTTCTAGAAATACTCAGTGTCACTGTAATGCTTTAAGCTGTCAATCATTCTGCATTTTCCCACTGACCTGTTGACCCAAGCCAGAAACTTGGCAATTCTCCTGGATTCAAGCTCGTAAGAATCTTTGGACGGGGTCGCTAGCCGAACGTCTCTTTGCCAGCTGAAGAGTCCAGCAGCAGTTTAATAGCTCACAAAAGCCCTACAGAGAAATCTGTGAGCATTTTGCAATCAGTAGGTATTGTTCTGCTGTTATTCTATCTACCTTCCTAGGAGAGCAAAGAGGAATCCCTGCAGGGTTCTGAGAGAAAAGTGATTTAAAAATAATAATAATTTGCACCAACAGCTTTTCTTCAACCAGTTAAAATTAGCATCAGATCTTTCTGTAACACATACAAAGACCACATTCTAAAGAAAAGGCAAAGTGGTGTTAATTGGAAATTTATCAAGACAGGCTCGAAAATCCCTCTCCCTGACTATGCAGCGTTTGCCTTTGTGCTAATCTGTTTTACGTTAAATCCCATAACTGGTTTACGACTCCATGAATCCACGCCGCCTCGTCCACTTGTTTGTAAAATTTTCTTTTAAGCACCACTGCTGCACCAGTCCACCTCGTGCAATGGTTGGTAATAATATCCTTTATGCTGCCTTTTGTAGAGACGTCCTGATATAATTCTGGAAATATTACTGGCTTTTTTGTTAATTCTTAAACACTTGCACAAAAATAATTCTTCAGCTTTTGAAATCTTAAACGTAAAGAGCAAAACATCAGCCTAGAGTTTCACTCACATCAACACATTTTGTGGAAACATCTGTAAAGCAGTTGTGTTAGACACGTGTGAACAATTAGATGATACAAATCTTCAACTTTAAACCTATTTGTTATGAATAACAATGCTTTTCCAATAAAGTATTATGCGTCGTTCTCAGCTGTGGCTGAGGAAATGCGTGCACTGCTGAAACAAAAGAAAACCTGACAGGACTCAGACTGAACTTGAAATAAAAGCCAATGTAAGGCGGTGACTTTTCAGACAGGATTTAAAAGATTGTATCGACTCCACACTGTGAATCTCAAGTGGGAGATTGTTCCAGAGTCTAGGAGCTGCCACAGCAAAAGGTTCATTCCCACTGCGCTTTAATTTTGACCTCAGCTGTACCAAGAGCCTCTGGCTGAATGATCTGTTCTTTTGGACTTATAAAAGTCAAGCAAAGTAATTAAATAATTAAGTATCAAACCATTAAAACTTTAAAAAGAAGGGGAAAAAATATTTAAATCTATATGAAAGCAGACCAGCAGTTGGTGTAAAGTTGCTAATAAAGTGATGTGATACCCTCTTCTAGTACTTGTTAACAGCATTCTGGACAAAATGCAGGCAGCTATGTGATCGATAAAGGCCAAAACATAAAGCTGCAGTAGTCAAGTCTGGAGGTGACGAAAGCATTAATACAAATGTATTTTAAGGTCAATTGCTAAATTATAGTTAGGCAATTAAAGAAGCTGCAATCTAATTTTAAATAGAGGTGAAAGACGGATTGCATGCTGACTTGATAATGCTTTTCTCACATGCACATTCATTTATACTTGTCCTTTCCTGTAATTGGTTTCTTCTCATCATCATGCCTCCTATTAGCTTCATGACATTTGTGGTTCTAATGTTTGGGTGTGAGGATATTAATGCAGTAATATTGAAAAAAGAAAAAAGAAGCTGAAATGTATACACGTTGTTCAGGCCCAGGTATCAGTACTGAGCCCAATATCCCCAAAACTCATAATCAGAAAAACACTCAATACTTTGGATCTATACCACTTTTATGCTTTGTGACAACATTTCCATTTCCACTTTGCAAGTAAATGAGGACAAAAAATATTTTGAAAAAATGTCAGTTGTTTAGAGATATTTTAGGATAAATGCATGTTAAAGTAGCCAACTGTTTGCTGTGTTCTTAATACAAGAAATGTGTTTCTATGGGAATTGTGTAACATTTATATAGAAACTCACTTGGTATCGACACTCAGTATCAGCAAGTTCTCAAACTAAAGTACGTGTGCTTGGTATGAAGTAAACCCCTACACTATAAATCACCTTAAATCCTGAAAAGGGACAATTCATTTCTAATGGAAATGTTGTATGGAGCTTTAAATCAAAGGTGGAACCTTCCAAATGTAGTGAACATAATAACACATGATTAAACTGGATACAATGTAAGTATAAAATCCCATCCATCCATTCATCCATTATCTTTTACCTGCTTCTTCTATTTTGGGTCATGGGGGTCGCTGGTGCCCATGTCCAGCAATCACAGTGCAAGGTACACCCTGGACGGGTCGCAAGTCCATCACAGGGCCACATAGAGACAAACGAGACAAACAATCATTCACACTCTCACTCACACCTATAGGGACAATTTAGAGTTACCAATCAGCCTAACATGCATGTTTTTGGTCTGTGGAAGGAAACCAGAGTACCTAGAGTAAACCCACGCATGCACGGCGAAAACATGCAAACTCCACCCAGAAAGGCACCCGGACCGGGATTTGAACCGGCAACCTTCTCGCTGAGAGGCAACAGCTCTACCAGTGGTGCCACCGTGCTGCCAGTATAAAATCCCGTGTGTAATAAATATTTTTAATCCTGAATAAATCTAGAGCTTTAAATGTTAATTATCCAGATATGTTTTAAGCTCGGCCCGACGGTGCTGACCTCAGAATTTGGCTGTTTGGAGTCGCCATTGAGACGTACCAGTAGAGCTATAAGGCAGACAGAAGTAGAGTAAGTAGTAGAGTCAGCCTGACCCAAAATAACTGTTACCTGAATCTGGCTCCCCCGTGTCGGCCTTGAATTGGCCAATTATCTCAAACTATTATGAATGTTATTTGAACAAGAAATTCCCCCCA
>JBBPBX010037786.1:13146-30742 GCA_038048925.1 Garcialebias charrua | reverse complement strand
TATATATATATATATATATATATATACAGGTAACCCCCTAGTTACGTACGAGTTAGGGAGATAAGAACTGTTCGCAGCTCGATTCTGCCGTACCTAGGGGGTGAAAAAAGCGTCCAGTTCGTAGGTCCTTATTCCGTTCGTAGGTCGTGGAAATACCGCTAACGGAGCCCGCTAACACATTTTAGCATGTACAGTAGTGTACTGTAATGTTAAACATTGCTATTCACATTTACAGAATAAATAAAAATATATTTTCTTACTTTGAGATGGTCAAAGCCGACATCTTAGGTTGCCATGCGTTGATTGTTGTCGGCCGAGCAGCGCAGCAGCCGGTGAGTGAACCACCGCAGCTGCTCGAGGCCTGGGTTAGCTAGCTGGCTAGCTTCTGCTAGCCAGGCCATGAGCTGGTGTTGGAGCGGCGGCGCCATCGGCGATCAATCTGCAGCTTCTGCTCCAGCTTGAGACGTCCACAGAGCTCACAGAGACGTTTCCAGCTAGTAATTAATCCATATGAAGCCATCCTGGTCACCAGTCTTTCTCCTTGCAGCAGAAACTGAACTAAGATGGCGTCCGGTGTTCTGCTGTAACTAGTGACCCTGTAAACTGGAGACTTTCAAAGCAGCCGTGACTGACTTAATGGCCTCCGGTGTTCTGCCTTAACTTGTGACCGTGAAAACTGGAGACCTTCTTCCTGTTATGACCGGAAGTTGCACATTTATTGCGCAATCATGACAAAAATGATCAGAAATGATCATTTTTATCATAATTATTATTTATAAAGCCTTTAAAACAACCACAGCTGCAACAAAGTGATGTACACATGAAATTAAGAACATTTAAACACACAAAAAAAAAAAAAATACAGTAATTTCATATTTTTATTAAATATGATACGTTCGTAGGTCCCGTTGTTCGTAGGTCGATGGAGTCGTAAGTAGGGGGTTTGCTGTATACAGGTAGTCCCCGATTTACGAGAGAGTTCCGTTACAACGAGGCGCTCGTAAAGCGAAAATTCGTAACTTGGAACGGCCGCACGCGGCTCTCGTTAAACCGGAACATCGCTCGCAAATCGGAACAAACACGTGGCTCTCGTAAAACCGGAACATCGCTCGCAAATTGGAACAAACCACGTGGCTCTCGTAAAACCGGAACATCGCTCGCAAATTGGAACAAACCACGTGGCTCTCGTTAAACCGGAACATCGCTCGCAAATCGGAAAAAGGGCGCTAACGAGACGCCAAGCACCCGTTTATCAACATGACACTGAAGAAGCGTACATACTGATCCTTAAACATGCACAACACTTTATTTACAACCAGTTAGCTAGCACATTACACCACACATTCTGTGACCATCTGCTCATGTTCGTTCTGCTGTTTATAATGATGTTTTTCTACTACATTAGGGCTTAGTGTATTACTAGCTGATGTGATGTCTCTCTTAGTTAATCCTAGATGTTATTATTGTATTTCTCTTGCATTTGTTGTTGGATGTAACTGGGACCCTGTGTACATAATCTCGTTTTCAACACATGTACTACATGCGGTGCAAATGACAATAAATTCTCTCTGACTCTCTCTGACTCTGACTCTGACATTCATCTATAAACACATACCTGTACAGTTTTTACTGTACAAACGTGCTTTTCTGCCCAGCACTACTGTACTGTACAGTACAGTACTGTACAGTACTGTATAGTACTTTCATTGAATACTGTAACCAAGTCACACCCATATGACATCATGTGACACCATGTGTCACATCCATCAGAAACCGGTCAAATGCATCTGGAACAACTCACACCCACCATGAACAAGCCAAATCCATCAGAATCAAGTCACACCCATCATGAACACATGACATCCATCAGCATCATGTTGCAAACAAACATCAGAAACAAGTGACATCCTCCAGAAAGATGTACTGTAGCAAGCATCATGTTTAAAAAAACAACAGTGCCATACTGTAGTGTCCACTCCATGAACTTTAGAAAGGTAGAACCAGCCAGCACAGAAACAGCATAAAAAAGAAAGTTCCCTTACTTTGATTGAAGTGAAGGTAGTCTCTTTGGTTGTCAAAAGTTGCTGTTCAAACCTGGATCAGATGGGACTGCTTATGCAGCAGTGCAACCATCAATGTGAACATGTGAGTTCAGAGAAGCCGACGTAAGATATGAGTTCAGGGCAGGTGTGAGGTCCTGATGTGATGGAGGATGCTGGAGGATGCAGGATGATGCAGGAACAAGCAGCATCATTCAGAGGTAAGATGTGAGTTCAGTTCAAGTGTTTGGTCCTGATGTGATGGAGGATGCTGGAGGATGCAGGATGATGCAGGAACAAGCAGCATCATTCAGAGGTAAGATGTGAGTTCAGTTCAAGTGTTTGGTCCTGATGTGATGGAGGATGCTGGAGGATGCAGGATGATGCAGGAACAAGCAGCATCATTCAGAGGTAAGATGTGAGTTCAGTTCAAGTGTTTGGTCCTGATGTGATGGAGGATGCTGGAGGATGCAGGATGATGCAGGAACAAGCAGCATCATTCAGAGGGATGTGAGTTCAGTTCAAGTGTTTGGTCCTGATGCGAGGATGCAGAAGGTATGCAGGCGTCCAGGTGTCTGACATGGGTCAGTGATGCCACTGGAGGCAGGAGAGCTGGTCTGTCTGTGAACACAAACAACACACATGTTGAAGTGAACATTACACACAGAGAGATGACACCCCCCCACACACACACATGCACAAGTTGTGAAAAGGCCTCACGTTCATGTGGAGGAGAGGAGGCAGCGCACGGGTGTTCAGACTGTGGTCAGACAGGCGTCCAGGTGTCTGACATGGGTCAGTGATGCCACTGGAGGCAGGAGAGCTGGTCTGTCTGTGAACACAAACAACACACATGTTGAAGTGAACATTACACACAGAGAGATGACACCCCCCCACACACACACATGCACAAGTTGTGAAAAGGCCTCACGTTCATGTGGAGGAGAGGAGGCAGCGCACGGGTGTTCAGACTGTGGTCAGACAGGCGTCCAGGTGTCTGACATGGGTCAGTGATGCCACTGGAGGCAGGAGAGCTGGTCTGTCTGTGAACACAAACAACACACATGTTGAAGTGAACATTACACACAGAGAGATGACACCCCCCCCACACACACACATGCACAAGTTGTGAAAAGGCCTCACGTTCATGTGGAGGAGAGGAGGCAGCGCACGGGTGTTCAGACTGTGGTCAGACAGGCGTCCAGGTGTCTGACATGGGTCAGTGATGCCACTGGAGGCAGGAGAGCTGGTCTGTCTGTGAACACAAACAACACACATGTTGAAGTGAACATTACACACAGAGAGATGACACCCCCCCACACACACACATGCACAAGTTGTGAAAAGGCCTCACGTTCATGTGGAGGAGAGGAGGCAGCGCACGGGTGTTCAGACTGTGGTCAGACAGGCGTCCAGGTGTCTGACATGGGTCAGTGATGCCACTGGAGGCAGGAGAGCTGGTCTGTCTGTGAACACAAACAACACACATGTTGAAGTGAACATTACACACAGAGAGATGACACCCCCCACACACACACACATGCACAAGTTGTGAAAAGGCCTCACGTTCATGTGGAGGAGAGGAGGCAGCGCACGGGTGTTCAGACTGTGGTCAGACAGGCGTCCAGGTGGAGGAGGCATGGAGGAGGCATGGAGGAGGCATGGAGGAGGCATGGAGGAGGCATGGAGCATCCCCTCAGTCAGTGTGATTTCATTGCACCCAGGAGGGTTAATCCCCTCAGTCAGTGTGATGCCAGTACACCCAGGAGGGTTAATCCCTCAGTCAGTGTGATGCCAGTACACCCAGGAGGGTTAATCCCTCAGTCAGTGTGATGCCAGTACACCCAGGAGAGGAGGGAACGCAGCAGGTGTCACTGTTAGAAAACAGAAATTTGTAAGTTAACATTATGTACTGTACTGTAATGAAACATATGAAACCACACAGACAGCAAGGTGTTGTGCTTACAGATAAATTAAACACATCCAAAAACAACTTGTCCTTACTGTGATGTTTGTGTGCTGATGTTTGGACCAGGGGGCGGCCTTTCCACAATGCTTTGGAGGGATGCTGTGGACATGACAAGACACAGGTGGATGATGAAATGTAGCATGAAACTAAACAGAAAAGCAAAATTAAATTCACATTTCATTATGTACTGTACGGTACCTGGATGATGAAGCTGTGCAGGTTAGTGGGGAGATGAGCAGGAGGTCAGTGAAGGTAGGTGTTGCAGAGGCTGGCTGGAGAGGAGGAGACGTCTGTGGACATGAACACAGACAGGTGGGTTAACAGATGAAGTAACATAAAAACAAAACACAAAATCAAAAAGTAAAAGCAAGTTTTCATTACCTTTGTGGAGGGGTGCAGAGGCTGGCTGGCTGAATGACTGGAGTGGAGAGGAGGAGGAGGAGCAGGAGCAGCAGACGTCTGTGGACATGAACAGAGACAGGTGGGTTAACAGATGAATGAACTGTACTGTACTGTACAGTACAGTGCAGTAACATAAAAGAAAACAGAAAATCAAAATGTAAATGCAACATTTCTTTACCTTTGGGGACAGGTGCAGGAGAGGGACGTAGGGATGTTCACTGGGGAGAGGGTGAGCTGGATCTGGATCTGGAGCTGGAGATGGAGATGTCCATTGACGGCTGGCTTGCAGCAGCAGAGGTGGATGGCTGGCTTGCAGCAGCAGAGGTGGATGGCATTTCCTCTGCTGCCTCTGCTGCTCCAGCAGATCCTAGAGTCGCTGCAGTGCCCGTGGCTGCAGTGCCCCTCGTAACAAACTGCAGCATGGTGCTCTGCGCGGCCTCCTGTTTTTTTTCCTCTAGGATCTGCCGGTAACAAGCCAGACCATCAAGGACAGCTCGGGAGGCCCTGGCGAACCTCTCCCCATCCGCGTCCATTGCCTCCAACTGGTCCAAGACGTGCTGCTGCTCCTTAAAGATCTTGGCCAAGGCCTGCCTGGTGAAGACCTTGGCTGGAGTGGTTGGCCTTTCTTCATGCTCTTCCTCCATCAGGTGCCTTTCCAGTTGCTGCAGATGCGCAGTGGACAGCTCCTCGCCTTCTGCAGCCAGCAACTCCTGAACATCTTCAGCCTCAATCTCCAAGTGTATCCTCCTACTCATCTCCACCACACCTCTCTCGATCACACTGCTGATTGAGTCCTCGGCCTCAAGTGAGGGATCAAAAAACTGTGGACAGAGTTTTTTCCACACTCCGTTAAGTGTGCTCTCCCTCACCTGATGCCAGGACTCATCAATGTGACGCAGAGCATGGCGCAGGTTATACTTCTTCCAGAAGTCCTTCAACGTGACTTCTGGAGAGTTGTCTGTTTCCTCCAACGCACTACGGATGACCCTCTGAAGGTAGTACGCCTTGAAGGTCGATATCACCCCCTGGTCCATTGGCTGGATGAGAGAGGTGGTATTGGGTGGCAGGTACACCACCCTCACATTTTGGTTGAGGTCAGTCAGATTTGCGGGGTGACCCGGTGCATTGTCCAACAACAACAGGATGTTAAAGCGAATGTGATGTTGTCTGCAGTAGCGCTGTACGTTCTTGACGAAATATTTGGTAAACCAATTTGAGAACACCTCTTGGGTAACCCAGACCTTACGGTTGGATGCCCAATACACCGGCAGATCTTTCTTCTGAATACGCTGTAAGGCCCTGGGGTTCTCATAATGATTTACCAACAGCGGCTTTAACTTGCAGTCACCAGCAGCATTCGCTCCGAACAAGCAACGTGATCCTCTCTTTCCCCACTTTGTGGCCCGGTGCTGTTCTTTCCGCCCTGCTGATGTAGGTGCGGTCGGGCAACCTCTTCCAAAATAGACCAGTCTCATCAACATTGAACACCTGCTGCGGTGTGTATCCCCCCTCCCTTATAATGGCTGCTAGTTTTTCTGGGAATGCGGCTGCTGCCGCCGCATCACCACCTGCTGCCTCTCCTGGTGAAAAAAAACACACACAGGACAAGATTAACCACATGTTACACTGTGTTAAACATTAAAGCACAGATGAAATGTTTCACTTACCTTGGATTTTTATGCTGTGCAAATTAGCCCTTTGTCGGAACCGATTAAACCACCCCCGTGACGCATGGAAGTCGGGCACCTCCACGCCCTCCCCCATCTCTGCTTTGATATCCTCGTAAATTTTGAGGGCTTTCTCCTGCATCACCATCAAATTCAACGGGATATGCCTCTGGTTGCAGTCCTCTATCCAAAGGACTAGAAGTTGTTCATGAAAAGACAGGTGTGTTAAAACATGAACTGTACTGAACATTACAGAAACATAAAAATTATTTTTAATAAAAGTCTTGTGACCGTGTGTTAAACATCTGTGTAAACAAACATCTCAGGTAAACAAAGCACACCTGTAAACAAACATCTCAGGTAAACAAAGCACACCTGTAAACAAACATCTCAGGTTAAAAAAAATGTAACAGTACAGTGCATATTAAAAATACTGTCCAGGTATTTCTTAAACAATTTCCTATCTAAAAGATGCAATAAATAAAAAAATAAATTTTCTTACCCATCAGACGCTCAATCTCTGTGATAACACCCGTGCGTTGCTTCGTTATCACCGTGGACTTCATTGGGGCAGCTCCTCTCACGCTAGCTAAAATGCGCTCGCGGTCAGCCTTTATGGTGCTGACTGTGGAACTGACCTAAAATAAAAAATAAAATGTCATTAACTAACAGACGCTTGCCGTGCGCTGCATGCTTATTACGGTGCTTATTACGGTGTTCATCTGCGCAGCGACTAGAACACTCGCTGAAATGCGCTCACGTTCCGCCATTACAAGTCTCGCTGTAAAAGGCGCTCACGTTCCGCCATTACGAGTCTTCATCTGCGCAGCGACTAGAACACTCGCTAAAAAGCGCTCACGTTCCGCCATTATGAGTCTTCATGTGCGCAGCGACTAGAACACTCGCTAATAAGCGCTCACGTTCCGCCATTACGAGTCTTCATGTGCGCAGCGACTAGAACACTCGCTAATAAGCGCTCACGTTCCGCCATTACGAGTCGTGCTAACGGTGGTACTCACCAGGTTCAGAGCTTTGCAGATGGAGGACGTCGACTCTCCCCTCTGCGCCCGATTAATGATGTCCAGCTTCTGCTCCAGCGTGATGGTCTTACGCTTTTTAGGTGCGCTCGCACCAGCAGAAGAAGCTCCTCGCTTTGCAGACATGCTTCTAAGAATGCTAAAGAGATGCTACTAACAATGCTGACAATGCTAACCAAATGCTCGCTCAATGTTCTCTCTGTAATCGCCAAACTGTAAACCCACGCGGCTGCATTCGCGCTGTTTGCTTATGTAGTACCTGATGAAATCACTCCGCCTTTGTTTTTTGGGGGTGGGTGTACAGTAAAGTAGTTCCTATGTAACCTTCCGCTGCTGTACTTTTCCATTTGTCACGCGAAACATACCCCACCCCCCCACCGCAGCGTGCCCGCCATGTGCAGTGTGCATGTCCAGTCCAAGTCCAGTGCAGGTGCATGGTTAAATCGCCCATCCCCCAACCCGAAACCAACCATCGCCCATCCCCCAACCCGAAACCAACCATCGCCCATCCCCCCCGAAACCAACCCCCTCCACTCCACCTCCCCCGCCCCCCCACACTCCACCTCCTGCCCCAAACTCCCCTTCGAAACATGACATTCAGCCGTCAGCACGAACACTCGGTTCTCGTAAAACAGAACAATGGTTTCTAACTGAGTTTTCTCGTAAACCCGGAATTTTCATCTCGTTATTTGGAGCAATAGTTTCTAACGGTAAATTCTCGTAACTCTGGAACTTTTCGCTCGTATATTGGAACAACGCTTTGTAAATGGTGTTCTCTCGTAAAATCGGAAAGGTCGCTCGTATCTTGGAACAATGGTTTCTAATGTTGTTCTCTCGTAAATTTGGAACCCGCTCGTATCTTGGAACAACGCTTTCTAATGTTGTTCTCTCGTAAAATCGGAACGGCAGCTCGCAAATCGGTAGTTTGGTTCCTGGAAGCTCTCGGAAAGTCGGGAGCTTGTAGATCAGAGCGCTCGTAAGTCGGGGACTACCTGTACTTGTAAAATGTGTCCAAGGCCACAGAGGCAAATTTGTCCTTCAATTCTACATCACACTGCAAATCAATGATTACAACATGTCAACAAGTACATCAGAAGCTCTGATGGTGAGTGGTGAGAGAAAAACTGCAAATTCTGTCTCGAGTTTGCCTTTGTGGCGGTGCCGATACGACTGCGGCTTCGTGCACTCGGCCCATCTTGTGTGCGTAATTTCAATCATGTTGTATTGTTCCCTGTCAATAATGATATATTATATTCTTCTAAAGACCTGAAATCGTTTCTCAAACTCCCTCAGCAACCCTGAAATCTTGTTTTTGTACTGTTTCACATCAGGAGGAACGCTTGCAGTGCACACGGACACAGAGAAAATGAGCAGGGTCTCCGTTTGCTATCTGCTGCGTCTCCCATAATAAAACACAGCGCAGTTGTCCTAGAGGCACCCGGTTTGAGTAGGACAACATAGGAACTGACTAAAACACAGCGCCTCTAGCGGACAACATAAGAACTGCAGATTTTTAAGAATATAGCATTTATTCTTTTTTTAATAATTCAGATTCATCCGTATCACTCCAAAATAGATACAGTCCAGCGTAACTCATGTATTTACTTCCAGACCTCAACTGGCAAGCCCAGACTTCAACTCTGTAGTTCTTTCCAGATTTAAACTGGCCACCAATAACTCAGGGAACTTCAATCCCTGTCATGTTCAAGGGTCTCTGTCTCCCTTAGACACAGGTTTCCTAGCTGCAGACCATCTCGTCAGATGGATTCCAGGCTGCCAACCCGGGAAAACTTACGCAGACTTCAACTGCGTCACCAAATGTTACCTTACCCAGACTTCAACTGAGTAGGTGACAGACTTCAACAATCCTTAACACAATTCTATGCACACATCTCATCAATTTAGCAGTCTGACAGCGTGCATCAACCCCCTAAAAGCTAGGTGCAGATTTTAATAAAAAAGGCTCTGCTTACCTGATATTTTTGTGGCCACGTTTGGGGTTGGAGCACAGTGCCGGACCTGGTCCAATTCTGGGAAGACCCAGCCCCCAAGCTGTTAAGAACGAGCGCCGGTTCTTTCTTCCCTGATTGGTTTGATCGGAGGGAAAGACCAGGGTTCCTTCAAGTTTAACAAGATTTATTTCCACAAACAGATGTACTGTATGCACAGAATAACAACAGCTCTGGAGAAGCGACGTCAATATGACAAGAGCCGGTTCTGAAATTCCAAATGAAAAGTGTCTTCTTATAACAGCTGGGAGCCTCCGCCATACGTACGTTGACCTTCTGCACAGTCAAACCACAATTCACCTCCTCAGACAGACAAAGGCGCTTCTGTAAATCAATGTTATCTCTTGGTACCTCCAGATGCTGGGGTTTTCTCAGAGGCCCATTCAACATTCTTTAGTTTATCTTCAAATAAGGCTGAACCTTCCTTCCTGCGGATGTAATTAACAAAGGTTCCTGGTTCACAGCTACCGGTCAGTTATTCTCACATACACTAAAACATATACCATACCATACCATACCATTTTATTTATAAAGCACTTTAAACAGGAACAAGTCCACACCAAAGTGCTGGACAAACAAACACGCAACAGGCAACACAGACAATGAAGTACAACACGAAAAACATAAAAACATTGCAGATCATAAATCAAACGATCCATACATATAAACTAACATATAAACTAACTCTTAAAGCTAAAGTCTGTAAGTTTTCTAAAAATTTATTTTTAACATATTTCTTCACTCTGTCACTATCTCCTGACAGACTGATGTTAGACAAGTAATCTCTGAAAAAAACTATAGTCCCCTTGCTTCTCTAAAAGCATTTCTAAAAACCCACAGTGACCCGCCATTAACCAGCCAATAAAAACAGAGTTTTTAATAGGGATGCACCGATCCACAATTCTCACTTCCGATCCGATCCCGATACTTCATAACTGAGTATCAACCGATACCGATACTTTCCGATCCGATACTGTGTATGTGACTCTGTATAATGATACTTTTGTACCCAAACTATTCATTTTAACATTGTGTGAGATAAACCCAATGAAGACACTCTTAAAGTGAAACTAAACCGAAATTTAACTTTTTTTAGCTGATAAACTCCCCAGAATGTGTTTAAAATGTTTCATAGCACTATTTTTGTGTTAATTTTCATGTATTTGTGCATATTTGTTTAAATCGGCAATATTTGGTCCAAAAACGTGTTTATGGTAGCTCTATGGGTTGAACAGAGGATACTGCACGCTGATTTTCTTGTTGGTCTAGACTGTACACTCTGACATGTCTTGTACACTCTGACGTCACATGCTCTGCTGCAGTGGTGTAGTCTACATATTTGTAGTGGGCATACTGTGCTTAGAAACCTTTGTACACTGGTTAGTACAATGTACTGTAATCGTCAATGTATTTAGATTTTTAAGCATACAGTATTGAACATTTTCAAATTTCTCTGATGCTTATACTTTAATAAATGTACAACAAACTTTGTAAAACAGTTGGCTTTGTATTAAAACATGTTATAGAATTTTTAAAACTGTATCAAAGCAAAGCTCTGTGTACCGATAGATTATTACAGAAGTGTTTAGCGTGTTAATGACATGTGCCTAATTATATGTCATGTATCACTGGGCACTTTTAAGTGGGTATACTGAAATTCTTAAGCTTTTCTAGTGGGTATACTCCATATACCCGAGTATCGCGTAGACTACACCACTGCTCTGCTGCGTGAATATAAAGTGGAGCCACTCCCCCGAGAAGGTCACTCCCCCTGCAGAGCTCAGGGGGGCGGAGTTGGATCAGAGATTAGCAACATAGCATTAGCATAGAAGAGCCACGATGTTCCAAGAAAGCTCTTCAAACTGATGTTCACCCACCCTTACACCATCAGGGTGCAATCCGTTTGGAGGTGAGTACCATCTTACACCTTTCCATTGCATAATTTATCTATTGAGTATACGACGTGTTTCTTCATGTGCTATGTTTTCAACCTGCAGCTTTGCTTCGGTGTGGCTCGCCCCACATAGGTCGTGGCATTTTCATCTGTTGCTGATCAATGTTAGTTTGTGTTGTAGTTGTGTTTAAATGTTAAAAATCTAGTGTTTCTTATGAACACAGCAGTGTGTGTGAACTCTTATGAACTCAGATAAGGAAGACCGTGACATCAAAAAACAATGGAGACTTGCTGTTGCTAATTATAGCTGTTGTACTAGTTACGATGTTTTAGACACGGTGTTCTTTAGCTGCAAATAATGTTGTGGATCAAAGGTATTTATAAAATAATATGTACTTGGTGAATGAGTATAATGGGCAGCAGTATTTATTTTGCACTGGGTCATCTGTTTGACAGATCAACAAAGTGAAAACAGTAATGTTTCTCAAGTACAGTATGTTTGTTTGTAAGGTGATTAAAATGTGTTCTTTTTTATTTCCATGAGGCGTTCCACATCCAGGGAATCTCTGAGCCGTGCTTCACAGACATCAAGCATCAAGGAGACATGTTGACATGTCACTTTGGAGGTGACATGAGAGCTGATTCACCAGGTACATGTATTCATGTTTTATTTATTACTTTTGTACCCTACCCTCTGTCTGCAGGTATTAATATTATTATTTAATTATTGTGTTTCATTTATTATTTTATTTATTACTTTTATTATGGCAGACATTGTATAAAAAAAAGTTTAAAAAAAGTTTATGCAACATTAATTCTTGTTTATTTGTTAATTGCTACCTGTCCCAACATTTTGGGGATTTGTTGACACTGTGAAATTTTGAATCAACATCTTTCTCCATTAAAATTTTACATTTACTCAGATTAAACTTTTGATCTTTTCTCTTTTCAGGACTGCAAATATCCAGGGTCGGGATGGAGTGAGTGGGAAGTCGACCGTTGCATCGTGTCCCAGATTTGTCCTCATGCATGAGGCAAAAAAGAAATAAAGAAAGAAATTGATTACAAAAACTAGTTGTTTATGATTCATTTTATTAACAGTAAGTTAATTCAAAACAACAAAAGCACACCTGCACAAAGTCACTTTACAAGAACCACCACAGCTGATTGACCTTAGCTAACACAGAATAGGATCCAGCTTATTTGTTCCTACAGATATTGTGCTAACCTTCAGTGTGGTAGTAGCTGAGAGTCATCCCCATCATGTTTGAGTTCAAGAAGTGACAACGGCAGTATTTTATTTTTTTATTTTATTTTTTATCATTTTGATGTTTGTTTTTCAGGAGCAGTTTATCTTCAGTTTATAATAATAATAATAATAATAATTGTCTAATCTTGTCATCTGCGTATGTTTCCCATACACAGACAAAATTCGTCTCTGCATTTAACCCAACCACCTACCAGGTGGTGCAGTGAGCAGCCATAGAAGGCGCTCGGGGAGCTGGAGAAATAGGTGTGCACTCATAGACACCCCAAGGTGTGTAGTGGCCGGGACGCGAACCCGCGTCCTTCGGGTCCCAAGTCAAACGCCCTAACCACTACCTTTTTGTTACTGTTAGTTCTTAGTTTGTTTGTTTTCATTGAGTTTCACTGAGTTTATGTTCTGTACATATTGCAGTTTGGACAATAAAGTTGACTTTGAAATTTGACTTTGATGTATGATCTGGAAATGTATTTATCAATACAGAGGTCTAGTGTTGACAGAACAAGGAGCTTCATAATTGATTACCGGTATGTTGACTATGAGCATTCCATTTTAACACATTTACTATATAAAAATTAATTTGAACTGGAAGAGAGAGCTGAGTCAAAAGGCAAAGCTCTCAATTTACCGATCGATCTATGTTCCTTCCCTCATCTATGGTCATGAGCTCTGGGTTATGACTGAAAGAACGAGATCTCGGATACAAGCGGCTGAAATGAGTTTTCTCCGCAGGGTGTCTGGACTCTCCCTTAGAGATAGGGTGAGAAGCTCAGTCATCCGGGAGGGACTCGGAGTAGAGCCGCTGCTTCTCCACATCGAGAGGAGCCAGTTGAGGTGGCTCGGGCATCTGGTTAGGATGCCTCCTGGACGCCTCCCTGGTGAGGTGTTCCGGGCATGTCCCACCGGGAGGAGACCCAGAGGAAGACCCAGGACACGCTGGAGGGACTATGTTTCTCGGCTGGCCTGGGAACGCCTTGGGATTCCCCCAGAGGAGCTGCTCCAAGTGGCTGGGGAGAGGGAAGTCTGGGCCTCCCTACTTAGGCTGCTACCCCCGCGACCCGACCCCGGATAAGCGGAAGAAAATGGATGGATGGATGGATAATTTTTTACTGCTTTGAACATTAGCCTATGTTGCTAATATAAATTTACCACTCAGATGCTGGACCCGTTCAGTCCATTGCCTCAGCACCATCAGATTCTTGCATAAGAGCGTCAGTGCCTGTAGCCAGCAGCTCGAACTGATAAGGCTCAGGACCTGTGGCTCTCTGCTCCAAGTCTCCCTCAATTTCTGGTGAGGGAGGTGGAGAAAAGACCTGTGTCGCTGTGTTCACTGTCCATGTTGCATACAGTATATTATGCTAACGCTAGTTGCATGTCACGTTCCTGGTCACACCCACCTACTCGCTCTAACCCCACCTCCTCCCTTCTTTAGGCGGTGCCTCTACAGTCTATCGGAATGCCCATTTTGGTGAAGTTTTTTGAATCTGGACTGGGGGAGGAGTTAAAGACCCAGAGGCCGTGTAGTGACACTTTAAGTCTTACAATAAGGAACCCACTGACTTTAACAGCACACAGGACAGGAGGCAAGTATACCACACACATGTCCTCCTTACTCATGGTGCAGCTGAAAAAAAAAAACTAAAAAAGCGCTAAGCATGATAATAATTAGCCTGGTTAAAACCACACCCTGTCCTTCACTTCGCTTCAGACTAGGGTCTGGGACCTCTCCATTTCTCCAAAACGATTCTTGCTGGAGGCGTGGGCTCTACTGAGGAACAAAACCATTGGATATTTTGAACAGGGAAAGCATTCTGCTCCCTCCCCTCAGAGCCACCCCCCGTGCTCTGGTGAACTTGACAACTGCTCCGCCTCCTGCAGCTTTTCTCTTGCTGCCGGCTGCCGCGCTGGAAATTCTGTGTTTATATGTTAATAAAACGTTTTAATAAAATACAATAAAACCATGGATCGCTGGTCCAGCTCACCAGAAGACCAGAACATCTGATGGGACTCGGTCAGCAACGTAAAACCCGAGTTTAATTCTCGTGACAGCCATTTCCTTGTTCATTTCAGCGGAGGGAGAGAAGGAGGAGGGCGCGAGCGATCACTTGACTTTTGGCCCAAAAAACAAAAGAAAACTCCAGATAAGGGATTAAGAAGGGGAAATTAATAAATTTGTGTCACATATAAAACAGTTCTGCATCGCTTTGAATGAGAACATGCCGGTGCTCGCTGACTGCGCGCTGGCAGAGCCCTTTTATAGGGCTCTGCGCGCTGGGACAGGTGGGGGCGTGGGTTAGGGTCCAAAACTCCGTCCCTTCTGTTCTCTGATTGGTCCGAACAAAAATCTACCGGAGAAATGGTTGTTAATGAGAGAAGTCCCAGACTGTGCAGTGAAGGGAAATGAGAATTGAGCGGAGCTGTGCAGGAAGGCGAGGGCCAGGCTAGATAATAATAATAATAATAATGAATTCAATTTATAACGCACTTTTCATTAATGAAAATCTCAAAGTGCTACAAAGGTGCAACAGAATTAAATGTCAATAAAACAAATAATAAAACAGTTAAAATCAATAACAGTATCAGCTAAGATCAAAAGTACAAGCCCAAAACCAGAAAAGTTGGCACGTTGTGCAAATCGCAAATAAAAACAGAATACAATGACTTGCAAATCTTTTTCAACCCATATTCAACTGAATAGAATGCAAAGACAATATATTTAATGTTCGAACGGAGAAACTTTATTTTGTTTTGCAAATAACCATTAACTTAGAATTCAATGGCAGCAACACATTGCAAAAAAGTTGGCACAGGGACATATTTACCACTGTGTTACATCGCCTTTCCTTTTAACAACACTCAGTAAACGTTTGGGAACTGAGGAGACCAATTTTTGAAGCTTTTCAGGTGGAATTCTTCCCCATTCTTGCTTGATGTACAGCTTAAGTTGTTCAACAGTCCGGGGTCTCCGTTGTCGTATTTTACGTTTCATAATGCGCCACACATTTTCAATGGGGGACAGGTCTGGACTGCAGGCAGGCCAGGGGAGGACCCGCACTCTTTTGCTACGAAGCCACGCTGTTGTAACACGTGCAGAATGTGGCTTGGCATTGTCTTGCTGAAATAAGCTGGGGCGTCCATGAAAAAGACGTCGCTTGGATGGCAGCATATGTTGCTCCAAAACCTGTATGTACCTTTCAGCATTAATGGTGCCTTCACAGATGTGTAAGTTACCCATGCCTTGGGCACTAATGCACCCCCATACCATCACAGATGCTGGCTTTTGAACTTTGCGCCTATAACAGTCCTGATGGTTCTTTTCCTCTTTGGTCCGTAAGACACGACGTCCACAGTTTCCAAAGACAATTTGAAATGTGGACTCATCAGACCACAGAACACTTTTCCACTTTGCATCAGTCCATCTCAGATGAGCTCGGGCCCAGCAAAGCCGGCGGCGTTTCTGGATCTTGTTGATGAATGGCTTTTGCTTTGCATAGTAGAGCTTTAACTTGCACTTACAGATGTAGCGACGAACTGTAGTTACTGACAGTGGTTTTCTGAAGTATTCCTGAGCCCATGTGGTGATATCTTTTACACACTGATGTCGGTTTTTGATGCAGTACCGCCTGAGGGATCGAAGGTCACGGGCATTCAATGTTGGTTTTCGGCCTTGCCCCTTACGTGTAGTGATTTCTCCAGATTCTCTGAACCTTTTGATGATATTACGGACCGTAGATGGTGAAATTCCTAAATTCCTTGCAATAGCTCGTTGAGAAAAGTTGTTCTTGAACTGTTCGACAATTTGCCCACGCATTTGTTCACAGAGTGGTGACCCTCGCCCCATCCTTCTATGTGGATGACTGAGCATGTCAAGGAAGCTGCTTTTATACCCAATCATGGCACCCACCTGTTCCCAATTTGCATGTTCACCTGTGGGATATTCCAAATAAGTGTTTGATGAGCATTCCTCAAATTTCTCTGTCTTCTTTGTCACTTGTGCCAGCTTTTTTGAAACATGTTGCAGGCATCAAATTCCAAATGAGCTAATAATTGCAAAA
Organism: Garcialebias charrua; assembly: GCA_038048925.1. NCBI lineage: Eukaryota > Metazoa > Chordata > Actinopteri > Cyprinodontiformes > Rivulidae > Garcialebias > Garcialebias charrua. The sequence goes on along the minus strand of JBBPBX010037786.1, from coordinate 14,406 downwards.
AATAACAAAGTTTACCAGTTCGAACGTTAAGTATGTGGTCTTTGCAGTGTGTTCAATTGAATATAGGTTGAAAAAGATTTGCAAGTCATTGTATTCTGTTTTTATTTGCGATTTCCACAACGTGCCAACTTTTCTGGTTTTGGGCTTGTAGAATCATGAGGAGGTAGAGTATGCTCGGTTGAAAAGAAAGGTCTTCAAGCCGCTCTTAAAGTCAACCACAGACTGTGGGGCTCTCAGACAGTCAGGAAGAGAGTTCCACAGGCGGGGGGCAGCCACACTGAAAGCCCGGTCTCCCATGGTCCTTAATTTGGTTCTCGGAATGTGAAGGAGATTACTGTTCTGTGACCGCAGCGACCGGGTGGATGAGTATGGAATAAGAATATCCTTCAGATAATCTGGTGAAGTTCCGTGTAAGCATTGATGTGTAATGAGAGCAGTTTTGTACTGAATTCTGTAGGCGACAGGAAGCCAATGAAGGTTATGGAGAATGGGCGTAATATGTTCAAATTTACGAACTCTCAACAAGATCCTTGCTGCACTGTTTTGAATATATTGAAGTTTCTGAAGGTTTTTGCCAGGGATTCCAATAAACAGGGAGTTGCAGTAGTCGAGCCTGGAGGAGACAAAAGCATGGACGAGCTTCTCAGCATCGGAAAAAGTTAGGGATGGGCGAAGTCTGGAGATGTTTCGAAGATGGAAGAAGCAAGTTTTAAACAGATGCTTAATGTGATTTTCAAATGTAAGATTGGAGTCCATTTTTATTCCAAGATTAGTAACAGAGGTGGAGAGGGGGATGTCTTGTCCAGAAAAGGAAAGTCTTGTTATAGGAGATGTTTGTACCTGGTGAGGGGTGCCAATCAGTATGGCCTCAGTCTTGGAGCAGTTTAATTGAAGAAAGTTCTGATTCATCCATGCCCTAATTGCCTCCAGGCAGGCAGAGAGGGCAGTGAGTGAAGATGGAGATGACAAGGTGGAAGATGAGGATGCTCCAGTCCTGATGTAAAGCTGTGTATCGTCGGCATAACAGTGAAAAGAAATGTTGAACTGATTAATAATTTGACCTAAAGGCAGCATGTAAAGGGAAAACAGCAGGGGCCCCAGAACCGACCCCTGAGGGACACCACAGGAGACACAGACTGTCTGGGACGTGGCGTTGCCAAGACTAACACATTCCAGCCTATTGGAGAGGAAAGATTTGAACCAGTCCAGGACGGTGTCGCAGAGACCGACCTCCACATGAAGACGGTGGAGGAGGATACT
>JBBPBX010037786.1:0-12911 GCA_038048925.1 Garcialebias charrua | reverse complement strand
TCCCTCTACACCTGTTGTACCAACCAGGCGACGCCGCCATGGCGACAGCCTACACTACACAACAATACATGAAAGATTTGAATGTACACCTCAGAAACACTTTTGCTTTCGCCCAGAAAAACCTGGAAAAATCCGCTGAAGGACGCAAGGCGTACTACGACCAGAAGGCCTCTCACAATGAACTCCAAGTGGGAGACAGAGTCTGGTACTATACGTTCGCCCCAGCAACCGGGAAAGGAGGGTCCGAGACCGGAACTCTCGCCCGCAAACTAATGCCCAGGTGGACTGGACCTCATCTGATAACAGACAAAGTGTCCTCAGTCGTCTACGAAATCAAAATCAGCAAAGGCCGCAAAGAGCCAATTGCTAAATGGGTACATCGAAATCAGATCAAACCTTACAAGGCGTTCAATGACTCCACAAAAGACAAAGATCTCACAAACTCACCGACTTCATGGGATAATAAGGTCGTCCAAACACAAGTTAGTAAATAAACTAATCAGGTTTAAACTACCATATTTCCCACCCTATAAGTCGCATTGTCCAATTTGAACTTAGAAACGCTAAGCCTAAAACCCACAACAAAAAACTAACCTTAACAACCGTTTAAATCCACGAGATTTAATTTGACCTCGGTCATAAAGTTGAGACCTGTTTTCTTGTGTGTTGCACTTTGGAATCTGACGACAAGAGTGTGTCGAAGCAGTGAAACGTTGTTTCCTTGTTGTTTAGTCATTACTGTTGTCATTAGTTGAGATATTGTTTTGGTTCTGAACACTCCCAGCCAAAAAGGTTTTGTATTAACATTGGTTAATGAATGATATGGATTTAACTATGCCAACATGCAGTTCGTTTTGTTAAATCTCAATCGTCGAAGAGTCAATGTAGTTTAAAGCTACTCAAGGTACAATAAACTACACTGGTCTCATAATTTCTAAATTGAACCGATTCGATCGTTTCTATTCTAGATTGTCTATTCATTTTGATGAGTCTCGCCATAGACTTCAAAATTTATTAGGAATACCAAATCCTACGTCGTTCGTCTAAAAGACAACAGACATTTAGATCAAACTATATTTCATTTTTATTTTAGTTTAACCTAAACTAAGTAATGAATGGAGGAATAGTTTGGAATTAGAGGCCTTCGTTACAGAAGCCCTCCAAAATTTTATAGGTACAAATCCCTATATCTAATTTACAGAATTGATCCACCCCTTAATTGGTAAGTGTAGCTGATCTAAACCATGATAGCTTACATACCAGGTGCATATAGGTAAGGCTTAATGTAAAATCCCAATCATAAGCCCACCTTAAAAAACCACATAATTGCATGACACATAGAACCAGAGTGGCACTGACTGGAAACCAACCAGCCAACAACCTTCGATGTGGGGACCTGCAGCTCCAACGCTTGGTCTTCAACCTCCATCCAAGGGTCGCCTCCTCTGCGTCAATCGAGGGATCCCCTCTACATGCTGATTATGAAAACAATTGTTGCTGATCAATCAACAAAACTAATCGTTGTGGAATTACTGCTGTGGAATTACCGCTGTGGATTATAAGACTTTGCTTTCCAAGGGATCACAGACTTTGTTTTCCAAGAGTTAACAGACTTTGTTTTCCAAAGGATTAAAAGCTTTTCGCAATGGGATTACCTCCGAACAGTATGGAATTTCCAAAAACTTTATGGGATTATAATTTTTGATTTTTCTTTTCCACTTGCTGGATTACTTCAAGATCAAAGACAGTTCAAGGTTTCCTTTCGTGTTGGACCCCATCCCCAAGGACTGGCGATGGCTTCCAAAAGGGGGGAGATGTAATGGACCTACCCAGGGTCAAATTAAGGTTTTTGAACTGTCCAGTGATGACCTTTACTGACCTCTCAGTAAAGCAAGACATTTACTACAAAATCATTCATTTAGCTATAATCTGATAAATATAGTCACCAAAAGAGACTATTTCTATCTTTGATTTTATTCTAATGTGATCAAAAGAATAACTTTTGTCATTTTCATGATGTGTGCTTTTTAAGCTGTGTTATTCTGTGAGAGTTAAACTGTGTCCACTGCTGTGTTAAAGGGAAATATCGGGTCACAGAGACCCGACTGTTTTGTTTAGAAATAAGAAGACAGTTTAATCAGTTGTTTTTCATGAACAAGGCTCCAGCTTTCTCTGTCTGTTCCTAAACATTTCCCTCTGCTCTGGCTTTAACCTTGGGTATGATAAGGCAAGTGAACTCCTCTCTGTGTTCCTGCTTTTAAGTTCTAACTGTGCGGAAACGCTTCAGTCTTTGAATGGACAGAGAGTTTGAATGGACGGAGACCTGAAAGCTCTCTGCCTTGCAGCTGGTCAAGCTTGGTCAAGAGCCAAAGACTAACTTGTCAGCTAGAACTGATGGACGCCTCCATCCAGTTCCCCGAGCAAAAGCTCCAAAGTTCTTAATGAACTTTCTTTGAGAAACATCTCGTCTTGAAGTCAGCCAGAAGCTGCCACATGTTTCTGACGGCTGACGCGGATCCGAGGAGACGTTGGAAGTAAACGACCAGTTCAGACGTACGAGGGCCGGAAGGACTCTGTGCACCTGGGAGGCTGGCAATATCTTTATCAGACGCATCGTCAAAAGGTAAAGAGCGGTTTACAAACGTACCTGGGATTTAGCCGAAGTCGGATGGAAAGTGTCATCTCTGGTTACACTCGAGATAAATAACTTAATCTCTCCAACCTCTTATTCCTCCTACTCTTTCCCCTCTCTATCTAAGCTGGAAACTATATTTTTAAGCTAAAAGAGCCCACAGACTAAATATGTTAACATCCAATATTTATGTCTGTTGTGTTGAATTTAAGTGTGCTGACGTATTTGAATTGAAAGAAAGTGAAATCATGTCAATCAAGTGTAATGGTGTTAATTTAGTTGATTTATTCTAAATAAATGATAGTGTCTCTTTGACATATCAAACTAAGTTAACGTCTTTGTCACTTAATGGCTCTGTTTATTTATCCATCATAAAGATCACAGAAATATTGAATAAACTGAAAAAGAAGAGAATCCGTGAACATTTACTATTCAATCTGAATAAGTAAATTAAGGTAAAAAGGAGGTCAGTATTAATACTGACCTCCTTTTTACCTTAATTTACTTATTCAGATTGAATAGTAAATGTTCACGGATTCTCTTCTTTTTCAGTTTATTCAATATTTCTGTGATCTTTATGATGGATAAATAAACAGAGCCATTAAGTGACAAAGACGTTAACTTAGTTTGATATGTCAAAGAGACACTATCATTTATTTAGAATAAATCAACTAAATTAACACCATTACACTTGATTGACATGATTTCACTTTCTTTCAATTCAAATACGTCAGCACACTTAAATTCAACACAACAGACATAAATATTGGATGTTAACATATTTAGTCTGTGGGCTCTTTTAGCTTAAAAATATAGTTTCCAGCTTAGATAGAGAGGGGAAAGAGTAGGAGGAATAAGAGGTTGGAGAGATTAAGTTATTTATCTCGAGTGTAACCAGAGATGACACTTTCCATCCGACTTCGGCTAAATCCCAGGTACGTTTGTAAACCGCTCTTTACCTTTTGACGATGCGTCTGATAAAGATATTGCCAGCCTCCCAGGTGCACAGAGTCCTTCCGGCCCTCGTACGTCTGAACTGGTCGTTTACTTCCAACGTCTCCTCGGATCCGCGTCAGCCGTCAGAAACATGTGGCAGCTTCTGGCTGACTTCAAGACGAGATGTTTCTCAAAGAAAGTTCATTAAGAACTTTGGAGCTTTTGCTCGGGGAACTGGATGGAGGCGTCCATCAGTTCTAGCTGACAAGTTAGTCTTTGGCTCTTGACCAAGCTTGACCAGCTGCAAGGCAGAGAGCTTTCAGGTCTCCGTCCATTCAAACTCTCTGTCCATTCAAAGACTGAAGCGTTTCCGCACAGTTAGAACTTAAAAAGACAGGAACACAGAGAGGAGTTCACTTGCCTTATCATACCCAAGGTTAAAGCCAGAGCAGAGGGAAATGTTTAGGAACAGACAGAGAAAGCTGGAGCCTTGTTCATGAAAAACAACTGATTAAACTGTCTTCTTATTTCTAAACAAAACAGTCGGGTCTCTGTGACCCGATATTTCCCTTTAACACAGCAGTGGACACAGTTTAACTCTCACAGAATAACACAGCTTAAAAAGCACACATCATGAAAATGACAAAAGTTATTCTTTTGATCACATTAGAATAAAATCAAAGATAGAAATAGTCTCTTTTGGTGACTATATTTATCAGATTATAGCTAAATGAATGATTATGTAGTAAATGTCTTGCTTTACTGAGTGGTCAGTAAAGGTCATCACTGGACAGTTCAAAAACCTTAATTTGACCCTGGGTAGGTCCATTACAAATGTATCATTTTAAATGAAAAATATGTTTGTTTCAAAATGTCATGGCGTCAACAAATCCCCAAAAAAGTTGCGACAAGTCCTGAACATAGTTCTCTGCATTAATGGTGCCTTTCCAGACATGCAAGCTGCCCATGCCACAAGCGCTCATGCAACCCCATACCATCAGTGAGGCAGGCTTCTGAACGGAGCGTTGATTGGCGTTCCAGCCACTTATTGCTACTTGTCCCAACTTTTTGGGGGTTTGTTGACACTGTGAAATTTTGAATCAACATATTTTTCCTTTAAAATGTTACATTTACTTAGATTAAACTTTTGATCTGTCATCTATGTTATGTTATGCATAAAATATTGACATTTGCCATCCCCACGTCATTCAGTTTTTATTCACAATTTGTTTAGTGTCCCAACTTTTTTGGAATCCGGTATGTACTTGTAAATTTAAACTAAAAAAAAAAGTTTGTTGCTCTTTTTGCCAACTGTGATATCTTATTTCCTCTGTTCAGGACTGCAAATATCCAGGGTCAGGGGAAGGAGTGAGTGGGAAGCCCACTGCTGCGACATGGCCCTGGTTTGTCCTCATGGATGAGGCGTTAGGACAGAGACCTTGCATTGCACCTCCTGTCCTAATTTCCTCCATCCGTGAGGACAATCCAGGTCCAAGCACAGCAGTGGGTGACCAGCAAGACAGGGCTCAGGAGGAGGAAAGAACAGAACAGAGACAAGGAAGAAAGAGGAAGAAGAACAGAGAGGATGAGTTAATGGACTTAATCAGAGAAGATATGAAGCTGCAGAGGGAGGCAGAAGAGAGAAGGTTGAATGAAAGTAGGGAGATGATGGAAAGATTATTTAGTATTCTAGAAAAAAATGCAAATACCGGTAAATAAATTACCGGTATATTTATGAGTTTGAAAAATGTGTTGGTCTTTGTTTTGTTCTAATTTTGAAAAAATAAATTGATTACAAAAACTAGTTGTCTATAATTCATTTTATTAACAGTAAGTTAATTCAAAACAACAAAAGGTTCTGTGGCTGCCAGCTCTGCAAACCCACAGGACACCACCTGCAGGTCCTCTGGGTTTTTAGGCAGGTGGATGACACCATGATGGACAGCAGAACGAGGCGTCCCAAACACTCCTGACTGAGACCACCTGCAGGATGCTCCACCTGCCAGCCAGAAAACAGTTGTCGCCCCCAACCATGTCATGAATCCAGGTCCAGGAGATGAAGCAACACCTCCAGAGACTCCCTGCATCATCACAAATCCAGTCTAGGATCTTCTTGGTTAAAGTAACGGTCCAGGACTGGGATATTCAGATTAATCCTCCAGTACAAGTGTCTGGTCTGGTTCAGGACATGTAGAGAACAACAAAACATTTAGTTTAAGATTTAATTTTTTATAAGATATTAAAGTATTATCATAATAATGAGGCTTAATCTACTGATGCTCAATGAAAACACTTGAGTGCTATTTTATTAATAAAATAGATGAAAGACCCTGTTTTTAACATTTTTTTTTACAACCCCTTTATGTACTAATGGATTTTATACAATAAAATATTGGAAAATGTTATGCTGTATTCTAAATTTCAAATAAGTTATTTAAAATTTTAAATAAGTTATAAATATTATTCTAGTATATTGTTTTATTAAATTATTAGTAAATAAGATAGATTTTTGATTTATTTATTATGCACAAGTTAACAAAGTTAATACTGACAATGAAATTATCCATGAAACTACCGTTTATAGCCAAAAAAAAAAAAGTAAGTTGGATATATCTGTCAGCAGAAGATATAAAACATGCCACCAGCAGCAATAAAGTTCTGTATTTCCTCTAGAATTAAAAAAAGCAGTAAAAACAACAGCATTTCAAGCTCCTTTCTTCCTTAGGCTGAGCGCTGTCACGGTTGCTAGGCAACATGACGTACTCCGACGTAACCGTGAAGGCTAGACCTGTCCCAATTCAAAAGAAATTTACAGCCGTGAACTTCCAGTCTACCTGGTCTTTGAAGGACCCGGCCTGCGTGTACCGGTTAGGCCGGGTCCTTGGTAGTATACAGCCGTCGGATTGGGACACAGCTAATGAATGACTTGAACTGTCAAGACGTGTTTGGCTCCAATGAATCAGCACTTAGTGTTCCCCAGTGAAAGCAGCAAGGTATGGTTTGTTTTTTATGTTCAAAGTTTGTTTATTCTGTACTCTAATATTTGTATATATTTGTATATATTTTAGTTTTTACAGTGAACAAGGTGACAGAAGTGGTGCAGTGACTGTGATGATCCACATAAAATAAAAATAAAACCTTCAAATCACCCGACGAGACTGCGCAATTTAATTCAAGTGCTGGGGAGTAGCTACAATAAAAACTTGACGCTTCGGTGTGTGGCCTTCATTGACGGTGAGACGTTTGGATCAGCCGAGGAAATGACGCTACGTCGGAGTCAACGCCACCATGAGGAGTTGTCTTCGCGGTGGATCCAAGCTTGCATTGCAGAAACTGAACCCGACAGATGATGGATGACCACCGGCGCGGTGAGAAATTTACTGATCAAACAACGAGGAAATAACTTGGAGATGACGTCACCAGATATTGGCGTTTATGAAACCAAAATGAGTTTAAGGTCTGTGTTGATCAGATTAAATGCCGAATTACTTAAAAGCTGATAAAAAAATAATAATAATATAAATTAAAAAAAGGAAAACATTTTAAATTACAATGGTGTTTTTGTAACTAAGTTTCCTTGAATGTAGGTTTAATTTCACTGTAAGGCTTTAGGTCATTGTAAAGAGTGAAGCTGTCATTGCCATGTGAAAAGGAACTTTCTGTTGAAGTTGGTGAACAAGAGTTGGTTTCAGGCAGTGGCGGCTGGTGATTTTTTTTTAATGGGGGGGCACAATCTAGTGGTCATGAGTCAGCACAAACATGAGTCTGTGAGCAGATTAATGCCTGTAGTAGTTTTGTAATTTGTATTAATAATAAATTTGTAAACCTGAATAACTCCCACCCACAGCATATTACCTGAATTAACTCCTTTTGCTCTCTACAGAGACTGAAGAACAGCTTATACTACCCTGAGGCTGTTAGACTCATGAATCTCTAACCAGAAGAATCACTGTGAAATATCACATGTTGCTGCTGATCTGTTTCATGTTGCTACTGATCTGTTTCATGTTGCTGCTGACAAAAAAATCTGTTTCATGTTGCTGTGTTCATCCGTGTTCATCTGCTCATACAGACTCATGTTCGTACTGCTGTTTGGAGTAATGTTTTCTATGATATTAGTGCTTAGTGTATTTTTAGTTGATGTTTTTCTTAGTTCATATCTTAGATGTTATTACTGTTTTTCTTTTACTTTTTGTTGTTGGATGTAACTGGGACCCTGTGTACATAATCTTGTTTCATCACATGTACCACATGTGGTGCAAATGACAATAAAGATTCTCTGACTCTCTGATTTAGGGCTTTTTCAATTATGCTAAATATGAAAAGGTGGGTTTTGGCACCTTTCTCTTCCATATAAATAATAAAATATTGGGGCATGGACAATATTTATTTTTCCTGGTAGTCAAGAGAATAGCAATGGCTATTAGTCAGCTTTCTAATTATTTAACATAACAACTATTTATTTGATGAGTATATGTGTACATTTAAAAGCAACAATTCAAAATCACATTGCACTTATAAAGATGTAGACTATAGTTCTCCTCACTTTTTCACAATACAGAACTACTATGATGAAAAACATTGTAAAAAACCTACATCATTCATTTAGCTTGTCTCACCTCTAGCTGACTGTCCTCTTCTTCAAGATGTTCTCCTGAAACAAGAACTGCCCATTGTCTCCTGCTCCTGCAACAAAGCAAAACCAAAGTAAGAGTCCTTACAGCCATCAATCATCCCTCAAGATCAAGACCTGCTTTACTTATGTAATATCCTCTCCTGTCCACCCAAAGCGCGCTCAACTCCCTTTTTCCTAGAAAGAAAATAAAGAGATTTACAGTATTTTTGTAACTGTTTTCTGTCTGTCCTTCGGTTCTTTCACAATGAATAAATCCTTCAGCTGCTTGGCTACTATAGCGTTGAAACAACAATACAACTTAACTGAAAGTTGAGGGGTGGAACAGAGCCATGTGTATTCATTATTCACTCAGATTTATTCATTATGAATTATGACACCATTACAAACTGCTACTTAAACAAAAAGAGAACAGTTAACAACATACTCTCTGAGGAGTAACAAGTTCATGAGCTGACAAGAGTCGTCAGACGTTCAGGTTTATAACTAGCAACTTTTATACCGTTTGTGGCATTACTCATGTCCTAAGAGCATGAATAAATTAATCATAGTAAGTTAAACAACAACGCCACCCTGGGAATTTCACCCAGAGAATATTACCTTATTTTTTTAAGGCAACACAGGTTCGCTTTGCACACTTTAAAGCATCCGGCTACACGTTCATAAACACAGCTAACAAGCTAGCTTAGCATGTGACAGACAGCACCAGCTGTTAACACACGTTACGCTCACAGTTCGCTCATCTCTGTGCGTTTTATTAACTCATTGATCGCTTACCTGTGTGTGCAGTACGGCAAGAAGGCAAATTAATAATTACTGTTGTTACAATTTCCAACGTAGCTTGAAGTGTGTGTTGTCAGCTGAGCTCTCGGTCCTCGTCTCCAGACCCCACGAGTGTAGATAAACCCACATGCATGGTCTCTCTCTGCCTGACCAAAATGATGCGGGCTGTTGCAACTCTTTTTTTTTTTTAATGAGCTGACAGCTACGAAATGGCAAATATGCATTAGATAAAGGGCTTTCAATTGATTTAAAGGAGAAATGAAAAGTGTTTTTAGGCTAATAGTAGTCTAATGAAAAGCATAAAATAAGCTTGTTGAGAAAATTTCACAAGTCAAAAATGTCATCCTAACTCAAATTTAGACTTTGCAAAGTGAAAAAATTCTCATCTGGTGTTTTTGACCCCCCTCCCTCTGCTTGCTCTCCGTCCCCTGAATATGACATAGGCAGTGCAATGGTCGTCCCTCATACAGTAATATTAGTGTGTGTATCTAGTATTTTTTCAACTTTCATCATTTTGTAAACCGCCCCCTAGCTTATAGACTGTAGTTATGTTATCATTCACAAGAGTTTGTATATATTTTTTTGTTTATGTAGTGTTTTGTAGTTCTGTTTGTGTTAATAAAAAAAAAATCTAGTAGTGGACAAAAAGGTTTCAGTGTGTAGCAATTAGGGATGCAGCAAAAAAAATCTATTTTTTAAAGAATCAAGATTCTTAGTCCTGGCGATTCAGAATCGATTCTAAAAGCCCCAAAATAGATTTTAAAACTTTTTTAAAATTTTATATTGTATTTTTACCGCTCCTGTGCATTCGGCCGCTGTAGAATTTTGGCCGTGTAGGGCCACCGTAGTTAGTTAGCCAGGCAGCTCCCAATGGAGCCTGCTAGCAAGGAGGGAGACCCTGCATGTTTCAACTTGCTCCTTCATCTTTAAAAATCATTTTAGATCCTACTATGTTCTGTGGAATACAGAGCTTAACAAGACATTGGTAACTGTTTCAGGACATTTTCAACACCCCCACTTCCATGTTAGCATACGGCGCTAGCATGCTAACGTTAGCATACGGCGCTAGCATGCTAACGTTAGCATGCGAAGGCTATTCGTATTTCCAGGATAGAAATGCCCATTAATGCACTAAATCACCAAACTGTTTTTGACAAACTTAAGTGATATCCTTCAGATTCAAAAAAGTCTTCTGCTTCCATTTTAAATGACAGACAAGAGGACAGTAATGATGGGTTTATAGCTTCAGTGTTATTGTAAGATAGCAAAGGAGGTCTTAATTGTGTCATAAAAGTGCGTCCAGAAAATTACTACAGAAATCACTGCACTTCGGCATGTAGCAGGAAAAATGTAAAAAAACTATTTCTTTAAGCTACTGACTTGAAAAAAGCATACTAAGTATGTTTATGTGTGTTGTTTACTATATGAAATTCTTGTTATATCGATTTTTTCAGATTTGATTACATTTCTCCTTTAAACCATACCTTAGAGCAGCTCTGTTCCCCGAGGGAGAAAAAAAAAAAAAAACGTCACCGGAAACACATAGCGGCAGCTCGTGGGTACAACCTCACGTTGTACGTGTCCAGGGCGGTGAAATAAGCGTCCAGCGACTTTCCATTATTTTGCGATGATGTGCAATGAATGCGCATACGCGACTGATAATGAGAGTCAACGGATAAGAGCCGTGCGCCCGGGGACCGGAAGTACGTCACAAATCAGAAAACGTTTTTTGAAACAAAGAATATAACTCATCATTACCTATAAAATATTTATCATGCACAACTAAAAACATATATACATATATTTATAATTATTTTTATTTTATAATTTATTCTTTTTTTTTAAGTCTAGAAGTTCCAGTGGATGGAAGTTCCAGTGGGTGGGCGGCACCCGGGCTTCCCCTATTGGCTGGCCGCCTCTGGATTCAGGTCCTCGCACAAGAAAGTTAACTGAGAAAGGAGAGCAGTATAGAGAAGCAGAGTCTACAAAACAGATAAAGGCATTTCTTAAATCTTACGCATCCTGAAAACAAATTGCCAGAGAAGCCAGGAAGAAATTAAAGGGTTTCTTCTCTCAGGAAAATCTAGATTAAATAAATCAGCAAGTCCAATACGGTCTTGATTAAGTAAAACAGAATTATGAGTTTCTTCAACGCAATTCTTTAAATACTCCAGACATCGTGCAGAAACTAGATGCCTGTACTATACAAACAAATGAGATTCATGATCTTGTGTGTAAGCGTTTAGAAGTGGTTATTGTTGAAGAAAAATTTAATCAAGAAGTTGAAAAGGAAAGGGTGTGAGAAGTCTTAAATAGAGATGAATATCTGTCTGTGTTTGGAGAAATCTCTACTGAAAATTCTTCACGTTCATCATCTACCAGCTCCAAGGTTTCTTAAGGTTGGGCAATGGCAGAAGCTGACCTTGCGGCCAAAAAGGTTCAAGTTAAATCCATGTTGGAGATGGAAGCTCAAACAGCTAAAGTCAGTAAACTTGAATGTGAATGGAAACGTTGTGATTCCCAGTTTATGGCAGAAATGAAACAAAAGGAAGCTGAAGTGCTGCAGCAGCTTGAGGAGAAAAGCAAGTTGAAGGTAATGCAAACAGATGTGGAAGTTAAAATGACTCTAGCTCGGGTTGATGTTTATAGCAGACTTGAAGATGGTAAAAATCTTGATTCTAAGCCTGAGGTTAAATCAGTGCAAACTTTAAAACACCTGAGAAAGTCAGCTGCAAGCGTTGCACCTATTCTACCACCTCAAATTTGCTCTGAGAATCCTGCAGTAAACTTGGCTGAAGCTTTAACGAGCTCATTGAGTTTAAGTTGCCTTCCTGTTCCTGAACCTTCCACATTCTCAGGTGACCTCTGAAATGTGTGGACTTTAAAGTATAATTTACAGCTTTGATGCAAAATCCATCTCTGCTGGGGAAAAAATGTTGTATCTAAAAGGTTATCTTTCTGGAGAAGCCCGAAGGGCTGTGGAAGGTTTCTTTTACAGAAGTTCCGAGGACGCATATGAAGGTGCCTGGTCAGTTCTTCAGGAGAGATATGGAAACCCATTTGTAATTCAGAAAGCATTTAGGGATAAACTTATGACATGGCCAAAGATTGCACCAAATGATCCATTGTCTCTCAGAGATTTTGCTGACTTTTTGAAAAGTTGTGAAGAGGCCATGCCTCAAGTAAAAGGACTCTCCATCTTAAATGATTGTGAAGAAAATCACAAGATGTTAGAGAAGTTACCAGACTGGGTTGTACGTAAATGGAGTAGAGTTGTTGTTGAAGTACTTGATGCATGTGTAAAAAAAAATTAACTAGAGTTATTCATTTTGTGACGTAGTTTGTGTATTACAGTTAGAAAAATTAAGTAGAATTTTCATTTTGTGATGTAGTGTGTGTATTACAGTTAGGAAAATTAAGTAGAATTATTCATTTTGTGATGTAGTTTGTGTATTACAGTTAGAAAAATTAAGTAGAATTATTCATTTTGTGATGTAGTTTGTGTATTACAGTTAGAAAAATTAAGTAGAATTATTCATATGTAGTTTGTGTATTACAGTTAGAAAATTAAGTAGAATTATTCATTTTGTGATGTAGTTTGAAGGTTATCATTGGTTGAACAAACTGTGAAATAAGGGGCAGATATAATAAGATTTCATCTTCTTTCTGCTCCCTTCATTTTATCCTACTTGTATTCTTGTATCTGATGAAACTGTCTTGTATTGTTCTTTTAAAATGAATGAATAAACATCAAATCAAATCAAATGTGGATAATATCCATATTTTGAATGTTTTTCTGGATTTATACGAAAGGAAGCACGCATAGCATGTAATCCTATTGCTTATCCATTTTTGTTCAAGTCTAGAACTTCAAATGATCCTTCCAGGAAAGCAAAGGCTCTTAATACCAGCACAGAGTTTAAGAAA
>JBBPBX010037785.1:3590-24009 GCA_038048925.1 Garcialebias charrua | reverse complement strand
GGTTGGCCTGTTAGCTTAGCTCGTAGCTTAGCTTCTCAGCTGAGCTGATTTTTAACGATCCAAAAATTCAATTTTGGACAATTAAAACAGATTTTAAAGAGAAAGGAGAAAGGGAGGGGTCAGTGAAGAGCACCGGAGTTGAGTCTTTTATCATCCGGTGTCTTCAGAAAGAGAGAGAAACAAAGAAATGATAAAGCCGATAAATGAAAATGGGGTAGATAATTATTTACAATGATCAATTAATTAATTTATTGTTTATCGCGACAGGCCTACAAACTAGGCATATATTACCTGCCTTTATCTACACATATGTGACGCCTTAAGATATTCAGAGACACGTCAACTTTTTGGGAAGTGGAGGAGGTTGTTTTCTAAGTATCTGAAGTAAATTAGTTTCTCTATGCCTATATTATCACACAAGTAAGATCTTATGGGCATTCAAGAACTGATGAAATTTCACCAAACTGTCTTTTTCCAAACTTTTGTTGCCTGGGGGACTCATTGTCTGGACCCGATTTAGTAGATTCCTGACTACAGAAAAAGAGCTACCCAAAGCTTGTACAGTTGTGTTATAAAAAGTAGTTAACACAAAGGTTGTGAGAATGACAGTACTGTACATGCAAAATGGTAGTAAAATGAAAGAAACACAATGGCAGTGGAGTGCTGGGTGCATAAAGTGTTCCCAGTGTATGCACGTCCTGCATGTGTGTGGCACAGTAAGGGTGACAGTAGTCAAGGCTGGTTGAGGTTGGACCTGAGATTGCCTGTCTGTCTCTCTCCATCACTTCCTGCTCTGTGCAATAAGAGACTGCGGGCGTGTGGAGGGAACCATCGGCACATTAACCAGTAAATTTACAGGCCTTATATATAACAGCGAGTGGCTGACAGGTTTTAGAGCATTATAAACTTTCTTGGCAGACTCTTTTTTTCCTTGCCTCCTTTCTCGAGTACAAAAGAAGAACCACAGAGCAGAAATGAACAAGGGAGCAAGAAGCCATAACTTTCTCTTTCCCTTGTTCCTTCTCCGCCAGTCTCACTTTCACACACTCTGATTTTATTAGCTCATGCTGTCCCTTGATGCCATTTCTTGACGCTGATTTAATCCGTAAACCAGTAAATCTTACAGCCAAGGTTAAATAAAACTGTATAAGGTTAGCCTAAAGCTAAAATATCTAATAGTCACTCAACAGTCCTGACTCAAAGTCCTAATGTTCTTCAACAACCTTCAAATTCAGTAGCGTGCAAAAATCTGGCCAACACTAGTAAAATGTGTGTTTCTAACAACATACAGAAGTTAAAAAATAAAATATATTAAGAAAAATGTTGGCACCCTGGATGCTCAGTATTTTGAAACATACACAGCTTTTGCACGTTTATCACAGCCTGCTGTAAATCTTTCTGTTACAGAAAGAGATTTTGTTTTACTCTCTCTGGGAAATTATTATACTTATGGGAAATTATTTGCATTTTTACAGTTGTTTTCTTCAAGATTGCCAATGTTAGATAAATCAAGGATTTTAGGAGCCATGGTGAACTGCTCAGCTCAAGCCCCTTCGTGAAGTGTTAAAAGAGCCTTTAAAAAAACGTATTTATTTAAACAGACTTGTTGGCTTCTAGAAGCGGCCCAAATTCAATTAGAACCTCATCAGCTCCCAGATCATTTTCCTAAAACCCACCAGGATTATTCACAGGGGTCAACATAAGAGGTTTCCGTTTGTCCGACAAACTTTTTGTCTTGGACAACCAGATCTCGCCTTGAGGTCGTCTGGTGGACAATTATGTGAAACAGACACAGATCTGTCAATGTGACAGATTTCAGTCATCTGTAAAAATGAAAGGGCAAAAAAAAAAGTAAATTAAAAAAAAAAGTGTGTTTTGTTGTGATCCGTTTAAAGCAATCCAACCTAATAATGATACAGGGATTAAACTGATGTTGCTTTCAACAATTAAAGAGAACCACACCCAGTTTTTCCCAATCAGAGCAGGGCAGGTGTGCTCAGTGTTCCCAACTTAAGGGCCCTGCTTACTGCAGCTGAAGTGACGAACTCGGTTCTCGACATAGTTGTGTAATAAAAATTGTGTCATTTTGTTCTCAAATAGCTTCGCCCGCTCCTTAACACAAGGCCTGGGCCAAACTTTTTCCTCACAGGCGCACACACCAAGTACAGTATTGTGTCATTGATCAGAAGTTTGTGGACATCTTTGTCAATGTGCAAATGTGCTCAGAGATTCAGTTGCATGACTCTTCAATAAATTTGAATTATTCAAATGGACAAAAAAAATCCTGGGTGGAGATCGTGCAGACATCGTGCATGGAAGAGTCAGTCTGCTGACAAGTGGCCAAGATGGTGTAGTGGCTAGGGAATCGGACTTGGGATCCGAAGGACCCAGGTTCTAACCCCAGCCACAGCACACCTTGGGGTGTCTATGAGTGCACATCTATTTTCCCCAGCTCCCCGAGCGCTGACTACGGCTGCTCACTGCACCACCTGGTGGTGGTTGGGTTAAATGCAGAGACCAATTTCGTCTGTCAAGTATGGGAAACATTAGCCTGGCCCTCGCCATTCCTGCACAGCTCCGCTCAATTCTATTTCCCTTCACTGCTGGGTCTGGGATTTGTCTCATAGACAACGATTTCTCCGGTCGATTTTTGACCGGACCAATCAGAGAACAGAAGGCGGAGTTTTGAACGACGTTGACTGACGTCGTCAGTTAAAATGGCTGCCGCCACGAAGGAATTTTCCAGAAAACAAGGTAAAAAACTATTATTTCTTTCCTGAGAAAAACTATATTTCTTAGCTGACGTTATATCAGAAGTGTTCCTGAGCTTAACAGTTCCTAAATCAATTCACGAAATGGTCAAATCTGCTGGATTTAAATAGTTTCGGTTTGACATTTTCCAAACAGCCTCAGGGTGCGCTACGAAAATAAATGATAAAAAATCGAATTTTATCTCAAATGTTTCATCCAGGCCAACAGTCAGTAAATTAAAGACATATAATTACACACTGGTAGCAGAAAAAATATCCACCGAGTGGTTTCTGAGCTTTTTATCTGAATAGCCTGGACCTCGCCAGGCTAAGCTAACAAAACTCCGCCTTCTGTTCTCTGATTGGTCTGTTCAAAAATCGAATGGAGAAATCGTTTTCTATGGGAGGAATGCCAGACCCTAGTCAGAAGCAAAGTGAAGGACAGGGTGTGGTTTTAACCAGGCTAGGGAAACATACACAGATGACAAAAATGTGACATTTTTATTTAAGTGTAGCACTTTCTTCATGATAGATTTGTGGTCAAACGGCGGATGCAGGGACTGAATGGAGACGGGCGGGAAGAAACCCGTGCGGTGACATATTACAGTGGGAGGGGTTTCCCAGGAGCTCTGCGCCAGTGTCTCATGGACTATGAAAGCTGTGCATGAATACCATTGTCCCACAAACATGTCACCACGAGTCGACTGTTCGTCTTCGGATGGAACATGCTGGGCCCTTGGAGAGAGGCTGAAGGTGAGAGCACCAATCAGTGTTTCCAGTAACATTCCCCCCCAGGAGGACACCCCTTTACCTTAAAGCTGCAGTATGTAGCTTTTTTTATGAACATATTTCTTTACTCTGTCACTACCTCCTGACAGACTGATGTTAGCCAGGTAATCTCTGAAAAAAAATAAAAAAAAATATTGTCCCCTTGCTTCTCCAGGTGGTAAATAAGCATTTCTAAAAAGAAAAGGTGACCCGCCATTTTCCAGCCAATAAAAACAGAGTTTGTAACCAGCCAATAAAAACAGAGCTTGAATTTGAATCAGCCAATAAAAACAGAGCTTGAATTTGAAATTCAACAGACCACAAGGGGGCAGAGCCACATATGGCTCTGAGGGGGAGGGATCAGAATGCTTTGCCTGTTGAAAATATTTCTAACTGCTGCAGTTCTACAGAAACTGCATACTGAACCTTTAACAGAAGACGATGACATGTAAAAATTATTTAACATCTACATATTGAACATATGTGTTTGCACATGACCAGCTTAGGTAACCACGTGTAGAACATTTTTCAGTCAAAATATTTTTTTCTTTCTTTTTTAAATCTCCGTCTTAAATACGCTAGGAGTGTCTCTCTTGCAAAGTCTGATGATGAGGAAGTTGCATTCGAGCTCCTGAAAGACTCTGCCACTCATTAGCTTGGAACTTCCAGCAGTCCACAAGATGGCTGAGAACTTTTAGTAAACTTTGTACAGGCCCTTCTCAAAAAATTAGCATGTATTGTGATAAAGGTCATTATTTTCCATAATGTAATGATAAAAATGAAACTTTCATATATTTTAGATTCATTGCACACCAACTGAAATATTTCAGGTCTTTTATTGTTTTAATACTGATGATTTTGACATACAGCTCATGAAAACCTAAAATTCATGTCTCAAAAAATTAGCATATCATGAAAAGGTTCTCTAAACGAGCTCTTAACCTAATCATCTGAATCAGCGAATTAACTCTAAACACCTGCAAAAGATTGCTGAGGCTTTTAAAAACTCCCAGCCTGGTTCATTACCTGCCGACCTGACTGCTGGCCAGAAGGCCATCATTGACACCCTCAAGCAAGAGGGTAAGACACAGAAAGAAACTTATGAACGAATAGGCTGTTCCCAGAGTGCTGTATCAAGGCACCTCAGTGGGAAGTCTGTGGGAAGGGAAAAGTGGCATAAAATGCTGCACAACAAGAAGAGGTGACCAGACCCTGAGGAAGATTGTGGAGAAGGGCCGATTCCAGACCTTGGGAGACCTGCGGAAGCAGTGGACTGAGTCTGGAGTAGAAACATCCAGAGCCACCGTGCACAGGCGTGTGCAGGAAATAGGCTTCAGGTGCCACATTCCCCAGGTCAAGCCACTTTTGAACCAGAAACAGCAGCAGAAGCACCTGGACTGCAGAGAAGCAGCACTGGACTGTTGCTCAGTGGTCCAAAGTACTTCTTTTGGATAAAAGCAAAGTTTGCATGTCATTCGTAAATCAAGGTGCCAGAGTCTGGAGGAAGACTGGGGAGAAGGAAATGCCAAAATGCCAGAAGTCAGTGATGGTCTGGGGTGCCATGTCAGCTGCTGGTGTTGGTCCACTGTGTTTTATTATCAAGGGCAGGGTCAATGCAGCTAGCTATCAGGAGATTTTGGAGCACTTCATGCTTCCATCTGCTGAAAAGCTTTATGGAGATGAAGATTTCATTTTTCAGCACGACCTGGCACCTGCTCACAGTGCCAAAACCACTGGTAAATGGTTTACTGACCATGGTATTACTGTGCTCAATTGGCCTGCCAACTCTCCTGACCTGAACCCCATAGAGAATCTGTGGGATATTGTGAAGAGAAAGTTGAGAGACGCAAGACCCAACACTCTGGATGAGCTTAAGGCCGCTATCGAAGCATCCTGGGCCTCCATAACACCTCAGCAGTGCCACAGGCTGATTGCCTCCATGCCACGCCGCATTGAAGCAGTCATTTCTGCAAAAGGATTCCCGACCAAGTATTGAGTGCATAACTGAACATAATTATTTGAAGGTTGACTTTTTTTGTATTAAAAACACTTTTCTTTTATTGGTCGGATGAAATATGCTAATTTTTTGAGACAGGAATTTTGGGTTTTCATGAGCTGTATGTCAAAATCATCAGTATTAAAACAATAAAAGACCTGAAATATTTCAGTTGGTGTACACTGAATCTAAAATATATGAAAGTTTAATTTTTATCATTATATTATGTAAATTAATGACCTTTATCACAATATGCAATTTTTTTTAGAAGGACCTGTATATAGTCCAATACTGTATATCCAATAATTCTCAGTCGGGTCATCTGGGCAGTTTCTATTTTTATAGAAACGTTTCACCTTCCATCCGGAGGGCATCATCAGTCAGAGGAGTTCCATCAAATAGTTTCCCCACCAAGCAGTAAACACCTTAAGTGGACCAACCAGTTTGCTGGAGCCCAGATGGTTTCTGGGGGCCGTCTTGTCCATCATCGACTCCTCCCAGGCCGGTTCAATATACAGTACTTATGAAAATTAATTTTCCCTTTATTATTGTACACTATTTTTATACTAGTGGCAGAACCAGAAATTCTGCTGGACAACCTGAACAATTTCCGTATGTCTACCTCTGATTTAGATACTGGTTTGAAAACATTACGGATTCAGAAAGAACTAAATGAAACGAGTCATATACTCTTTGCATCAAACATACTTTTCAAAAGCAAAATCACTGACCGTTAGCTTCAAAGTTAGATACTGACTACTCATAAACACTACATACAACCCTACTTTAAAAAAAAAAAAAAGCTTAACCCTTGATGGTTTTGAAGAGTTAAAGGCCAGTTTTTGCCAAACAAAGCTATGACACTTTCAATTTCAATATTTTTTCTACTCAATATATCTTTTGAAATTCATCTCTATACATCCTGGTTTAATTATTCATGTTAACAGACATTTTGACCAGCGTGCCAAAACGTTTGAATGCCACTGACTTCCGCAGTAGGAGCAGATATTTCTAACATTTTTATGTCCTTGTTATGAGCCAACTACTGCGCACTATCCACTAGTCACCCCCACCCCACAAAAAAAAGAAGACACGACGAGCCCCCTCCCTGTCATTGTCATAATGGTGATGTTAAGTAATGTTTTAACTGAAAGTAAACACATTTCGTGAACGCAATAAAAAATCCAATGTGCTAAGAGCTATTTAATCAGCCTGTGAAAACATCAGTGTGTCTGTAAGATGGCGGCAGTCCAATGTGTTGATTAGTGGCTTGGCTTAAGCTGCTTGCTGCCTAACTGAGCGCTTCCCTCGCTCAGTCTGACCACAGGCCAAGAAACCCCCCTGCCAAATATCACTTCGCACAAATAGTGAGAAGTGACGCACAAAGCACACAAATGCAAGCTCATACTTCCCTTCACTTTGGGTGACGTGCACATTCCCACCAAACTGTGCTTTGTTAGTTTTGTGCAATTACGTTAATTAAAAGTCAGCTTCAAGTCTCCAGGCTGCATTCATCCACTACCATCACTTGCACAAACAAAACCCTCCACCACCCAAACATCTGGCCCTTAAAGACGTCACCAAATCACCCCTAAACCTTCCTCAGCACTGAACTACATCAGGACTCTCCATGCTGCTTCAGCCCGTTCAGCCCAGTGCAAACCCAGAGCAAGACTAAGTCGTACAGGACAGCAGACAGCAGGCAGTGATTGAGCATGCAGAGGGTCAAGGAACGGGTCAGGAAAAAACCCTAAATGTTTCTCCACTGAATTAAAAAAAAAAGTAAATTAAATCCACAGACAAAATTTTATCACGTTGCCATCTGTAGTATAATATTTGATTTCAGCTTTTGGGCCCTTTTTAAACATTTTCTAGTTTTAGCTGTCGGATTGTTTGATTCTCAGCACTGAAGGATAAAAATGAACAAAGCAGGCAAAAGAAGTTTAAGTCTCGAGTTATTTCTAGAGCAGAAGGTTCAAATGATGAAGCCGAGTCTAAAAACATGTTTCAGGATGCCAAATCAACCCCTTTACTTCTCAAACCTGTGATTTTCATAACTTGACTAACATTGCAAAGGCATGCTGAAAATATACATTTTCAGTTGTGTTTGACTTAAACAACAAAAATCTTTTGACATGGTCAATGGGTGAAAAAGCTCATGTATTCAGGACTTATCCAACAATCAATAAGCCCCTGACTAAAGTACCGTATTTTCCAGCGTATAAGTCACACCTTTTTGCCTAATTTGCATGCACTGCAACTTAGGAGCCAAGATGGTCTAGTGGCAGGGCTTTTGACTTGGGACCCGAAGGACGCGGGTTCGCGCCCCGGCCACTACCCACCTTGGGGTGTCTATGAGTGCACACCTATTTCTCCAGCTCCCCGGGCGCTTTCGGGCTGCTCACTGCACCACCTGGTAGGTGGTTGGGTTAAAATGCAGAGACGAATTTCGTCTGTGTATGGGAAACATACGCAGATGACAGGAAAAAGACATTATTATTATTATTATAGGGCGAAGCGACATATTTATGGATTTTTTCCCATATTTTTAGACCAATTTTTGGCTCAGATATGACCATTTTTCATTTTGGCAAACAATTGTGCAGTACCAATTTTGTCCGCTAGGGTCCACTGACCGTTTCCAGCTCATGTGTCCGACGGCAGCCTCCTCTGGTCGGACTCACTCGGTCGCAGCCCGGCCTCCTGCTCTGGAGGTATGAAGTTCATAGTAGTAGTTCATACTATGAACCAAAGGTGGGCGTATGAACGCTAGGGAGCGCTAAAGCGCTATTCCGCTTACAGTGGACCTAAACTTTTTGTCAGCGTTTTTGTGAATTGACTAACTTTTATAATTCATAAGCGGATTTGTGCTATTTTTATTTAAAATGCAGTACCGCTAATAACTAATTATCTATCAGTAAAAACCAATAAACTTATTTACAAGCTCTTATGCTGCTTGTTTTTTACCTTTTTCCCCACCGTAAGAGCAGAGAGGAGGAAGGGTTGGAGGGGGGAGGGAGGGTGGAGGGGGGGCAGAGCTGAGAACAGACTCGGCTCTACCATGTAGGTAAATGCCTGGGGGTCCCATTTCAGCAGTGGCCCCGGCCCCGCCTCGCCCCGTGCAGTCACCTACATCACTAACATTGCTCATGCTTGTTAATGTACATTTAACATAAAAATAATTATAGTTACGATGAAAACGATCATTAAATATACGCAATAAAAAAAACTGTCGATTTCTTTATCCCCCTACTAAAAATGGACTATTCCATCTTCCGGGTCATAGGGCCAATTCTGTAGCTGGCTGCGCTCGGTGTCTTCATAAATCCTTAGAGAACCCCACTGTTTCAAGCCAAATTAACGTGGCCGGATGATTTTAAAGGCCGAGATACAGTGAAGCAGACTCCGTATACGCGCGTATACGCGCGTATACGGAGCGGCTGCTTTACTTCAGCTGACTTCAGCTCAGACGTTCTCCTTGTTGTAATATGAGCTGCTGCACACGAAGGGGACAACTGAGCACGCTGATTGGTCACTTGCTGACACGCCTACTGAATTGATTGACAGCGCTCAGTCAGCTGAATGTGAAACCTAGTTGAAAGTGAAACCTTTAACATGAGCAGCTCGCTCAGACTTCTGCGGTGTTCTGATGCGCTGTTTCTACTATATATGTTATAAAAAGTTCTCTCAGAAATAAAAATAATAACAGGGAGCGCTTTTCCTGCAGCACACAGCCCACCAGGGGATATTAAAACATCGCGCACCAAGGTAGGACCTGAATTCATTCATTTCAATCATCGAGTGAACGGAGGAAGAAGCGGTTACTTGACTTTAGGCAAAAAAACAAAAGAAAAGGCCCGATCAGCGATAAAGAAGGGGAATTTATTTCATTTGTGTAACATACAAAACAGTCCGGCGCCGGGAAGTTTATGGTCAGACACCGCGTATCGCGCACGCGGATCGCGTATGCGTAGTAAAAAAATACTTTTGCGCGTACTTGCCCTGAGGGGCTACGTGGGGCTACGCTGCGTACGGGGCGTACGTACGCTGCGTATTGGCGTATCGTGAGGACGCTCGAGTGTATCTCGCCCTTAAGGTGTGTTTTGTGATGACCATTCGACGGTGAGTCGTTATTTTTATGTATTTTAGTTACTTTTCATTAAATCTGTTGACTACCTATAGACGCTAACTGTGTCTGCCGGTTGGTTGTGCTGGGTTACTAATGGAAATCCTTAGAGAACCCAGCTGTTTCAAGCCAAATTAACGTGGCCGGAGTATTTTATTGTGCGTTTTGTGTCGACCATTCGACGGCGAGTCGTTAGTTTTATGTATTTGGGTTACTTTCATGTATAAATGCGGTGGCGACACACCCGTGTATTTGAGATTTAAACGTGGTTTTAGGGATTAAAAGATCATTCTATTTTTTGTTAATTTCGTGGCCGAATAGAATATATGTACGTAAAGTATTAAATAAATCCTTTGATTTTTGTAATTTCATCCTTTTAGGATCATTTTTGTTACTTTTCAGTTGGCAGTGTAGTGCAAATATTGATAACGCTGCCGGCTATATATAAATATATATATATATAATATAGAAATATATAAATAGCGGATTAGATTAGCTTCCCCTAATTTTCATAAGACATTTGTGCTTTTGAAATTGTGGACCTAAAAAAATTAATAAGCGTTTTAGAAATTGTGGAACTAATTTTTTAATTAGCGGTGCCCAGCTTTGCTATGAACTACTGTTAGCTCAGTGTTTGTTAGCAAAATAGGTCAAGAACCACAGGACAGATTTTGATCAAACTTACAGAAAGTAATTACTTGGTGGACATTTACAAACTGTTAGCTGTACGAGATGTTTGAGATAAAATTAGATGTTTTATAACCGTAGATGGGTAAGTGTTAGCTCCGTGTTTTAAGGGGCGGCCGTGGCGTAGTGGTAATGGCAGTCGTCCCCCGATCGGAAGGTTGGCGGTTCGAATCCCGGTTCCCCACACCATGTGTCGTTGTGTCCTTGGGCAAGACACTTAACCCTGAGTTGCTCCCGGTAGGACTGGAAAGCGCCTTGCATGGCAGTTTGCCGCTACCGGTGTATGAATGGGTGGATGGTTGGTATTGTAAAGCGCTTTGGGGCTCCTCATAGGGGCTGGAAAGCGCTATATAAATAAGCTCCATTTACCATTTAACGGGTACTATTTTGCAAAATAGCTCAAGAACCACACGACAGATATTGATCAAACTTACAGAAACTAATTACTTGGTGGACATTTACAAACTGTTAGCTGTAGGAGATTTTTGAGCTAAAATTAGATTTATTTATAATTTATTTTCGCAACGCGCGCGACCGTTTGGAAGACGTCAAAGCGAAACAATTTAAATCCAGCTGATTTGACCATTACGTGAGTTTATTATGGAACGGTTAAGCTAACACAAATCTTTGCTATAATTTTCAGCAAACAAATACAGTAATTGTTTTTACTGTGTTAATCTTGTTAAAGTCCTTCAGTGCAGCTTCTGTGGCCGCCATTTGCAGCAGGGCAAACTTCCGGCCCACATTTCGGGTTGTCAACGGTGACACGTAACATACGCGACGCGTCAGCGGTGACGCATAATGTATGCAACTTATACGGCGGTGCGGCATGTTTATGGATTTTTCCAATTTATTGGACATAATTGGACAATGCGACTTATAGGGCGGTGCGACTTATCGGCCGGAAAATACGGTACAGTTTTGTATTTGATTTTGTGATTTAAAGGGGTGGATGGGCATGAGGAGTACTTACGACTGACAGGCGAAGGCCATCCCACAGATGGGGATACAGCGAAACACGCCCTCCCAGCGCACCACACTGACCTGCCCTAGCCACCAGCCGCTGAGCAGCCCGTGTTTGAACGAGGACAGCACCATCTGAGAGGAAGGAGGTGGGGAGGAGTGGGGGAGGAGGGTTACAGCCCAAACCAAATGAAAACAGCTGGAGGGAGAACATGAACAGCAAAATGGGCGGAGGCTGCATCCATGTTGACAGCTCAATGACTAATGAACGAGGGGTGGAAAACAAAAATCAGAATAAAAAAAATGAAAGGAAACTCCATATTGGAAGGAAAAACCTGTAAGGCTGAAAAAATAAATAGGGGAAAGTAAATAAAATAAAGTAATACTGTATTCAGGAGTTCTACAAAAAAAAAAAAAAACTCAGGTTTCTCCCACCAGCATGTGTTTCCTATGTCTTGCTCCTTTTATTGCCCTAAAATAACCCACCACAGCAAGCTTGCTCACCCTGGGCGTCACTGAACGGAGAGCAGCAACGTTACCATTTATTTCATTATGTCACCCCCCTGCCTTATTACTACTGCCACCACACACACACACACACACACACACACACACACACACACACATTTTAAATGGTACAAACCAGAAATGAAGGTAAACAATGGAGGTGAAGGAAGAGGACCGAGCAGAATGTCCAGGCAGGCATGAGGAGGGTTTATGGGGTGTAAAGCTGCAGCGGAAACACAGGGCTTCCTTGACTCCCCCCACTGCTCTTACAGGGGTGATACCTTTTTGGGGTGAGGTTACTTACGGGTGACAGCAGAAGGTTGTGGCGATAATGGGCAGGCACTGAATGACGCCCTTGAAGCGCCACAGGTGCACCTGCTCCAGCCAGGAGCCCGAGATTATGCCGTAGCGCAGAGACGACAACACTATCTACAACACCAGAAGCAAAGAGAGCGACGGGGGAGAGGGGGGGACACGAAAGGTGCAAAGGATGGGAGAGGTAAAGGGGGGCGGGAAAGGTAGGACAAGGAAGAGAGGAAAACGAGTGAAGTTATATAATAATAAAGAGTGAGGAAAAGAATGGATTAGGGGAAGGAGGGAGGGAAGGAGATACATCACTGTTAGAGGGTCAGGGGTCACGCCAGGGTCAGGCCTGGACCCAACGCTGAACACACACCACTGTTCTGGTTATCAACATGCTTCACAAGAAAGACGACGCACACAGAACACAAATGGCACTTTGAAGGCACAGTTCAATGAAACATGAGCTGTACACACACACACACACACACACGCATGCACACACACACACGATAAAACTGTGTGCACATCCAGAGAGTAAATCAACCAAACCATAAGAGACAGACAGCTGCTGCAGAACCATGAAGACCTAAACGTTTAGCATCAGGGTAAACAAACTGCAGAATGATTTGTCTGGTTTTAAATTGTCTCGTTGTGTTCTCCTTGAAGAAACACAACAACTGGTGACATCGACTGGGTTCAATAAGCTGGAGTGGACAAAACGAGCAACTTTAGCGCCTACTTTACGTCCTGTCACTTAAAGTTTCTCTCTCCTCTTATTTTCTGCCTCTTCCTCTCAAATGTGCAACACTTCTTGTTTCTTTATCACCACTCTGAATTCACGCTGGCTGATTCTATGGCTACAAAAGAAGGGTGGTCTTTCATTTTTCAAAAGGTGTACGCCGTAAATGCACAAAAACAGAACTTCATTTTTGATCAACTACAACTTCTCGCGCCGTGTTAAAAAGTGGTAATATGGCAGTTGTTCAGTTTAGAAACTGATGCTACCAAACACATGTTATTGGTTTCTTCCAAATTAATTAAACCCTGAAAAAAGTTTTATCTAAACCAGAAGACACTACACATATTCTAATCACTCTTTTCTTAGATCTTTGTTAAAGCACACAGAACTTTTCAGTGGAAAATATCTGCATTGGTCTTTGACTCATTAGAAACTGAAAGTATTCAACTTAAAAAGACGTGTAAAACGTATTAATCTAAACAGAAAATAAGCATATTTTCACGTTCATGATCTTAATAACCTTCACTTAAATTAAATTAATTTAATGTACTTGTACCCTTAATTTTCTGCTTTTGAACACAGACAAGACTGAGGCTTTAGTTTTGAGCATCTTAGGAATAAAATTTTCAGTCTTTCACCCTCCTTGGATGTCAATAATCTGCCTCCAGCTATAATGTTAAAAATATTGGTGTTATTTTTGATCAGGACATGTCTTTCATCCCCCACATTAAAAATGTTACTAGAACCACCTTCTTCCACCTGCGTAATATCACTAACGTTAGAAACATCTTATCTAAAAATGATGCAGAAAAACTGGTTCATGCATTTGTCACGTCTAGACTGGACTATTGCAATGGTTTATTATCTGGTTGTCCAAATACTTCTTTAAAAAGTCTTCAGTTGATCCAAAATGCTGCTGCCAGAGTCTTAACTGGAGTTAGTAGGAGAGTTCATATCTCTCCAGTTTTAGCTTGTCTCCACTGGCTCCCTGTCAAATCCAGAATAGAATTCAAAATCCTACTTCTAACCTACAAAGCTCTCAACAACCTAGCTCCATCCTATATTACAGATCTTATTGTTCCATATTTTCCTAACCGAGCACTTCACTCTCAGACTGCAGGTTTACTTATGCCTTCTAGTTTCCAAAAGCAGAATGGGAGGAAGATCTTTCAGTTCTCAGGCTCCTCTCTTGTGGAACCAACTTCCAGTTTCTATATGCGAGTCTGGCACATTGTCCAGTTTTAAGACTTTCCTTTTGATAAATCCTATAGTTAGTGTTGGCTTGTTCTGCTGCTATAGGTTTAGACTACTGGAGGACAAACTGACCTCATGTCCTTAAATTAAATGTTAAAATTTAATAGTTTTAATTTTATACCAATTCTATAATAACCTGTGATTCTTGACCTGCCATTGTGTATCTGTTCCTCTCAAACCCAGCTGGTCAAAGCAGATGGCCGCTTGTCCTTAGACTGGTTCGGCTAAAAGTTTCTTCCTCATGAGGGAGCTTTTCCTTTCCACTGTCGCCTTCATGCTTGCTGAAGATGAGCGCCGTCTGCTCCTCAGATAAATACTGTTAAACTTTTATTTTTACATATGAATGTTTCTGTTCAGTGCCCTGAGATGACTTCTGTTGTGACTTGGCTCTATATAAATAAACTGAATTGAATTACTAAATTACCACAGATCATAACTTTCATATTTCAGCTTCCAGCTGCTGTTGATAATGTTGACTAGTAAAGCAAAATAAATAAAATATTATTATTTAAAAATCGCCTTCCTAAAAAACAAAGTAAAACATATTTAAGATTGAAGTTTCACGTTAAAGGCATCCCCTATTAGCATTTCTGATTTAGCATACTGTTGTTTTATTTCTCCATTAAAAAGAACTTGTCCAAAACTGATCTTTTTCTTTAGACGTTGCTTTCTGAACTCCTCAACTTGCACCCTGTGCCTAAATGTACTGCTGTCACCTCCAGTTGTTTCCTGATGTTCAGCAAGGGTTCAGATAGTGCAGCAGCTGTTCTGTCTGAAATGATTTAAGGTGGATTTGCTCTTTCAAAGAGGAGCAAGACAATATTGTGTTTGTAAGTAAAACAGACTGGTGCAATGGCTCCAATAAGAAAGAATCAACACAAAATACAACAAATCACCATTTGTCCTAAAGATAAACTAAAGGGGGTAACAAGCTGAACTGAAAATGGCATTCACGTGAATTTTAAACTTAACACTTTTTTAAGAAAATATAGAAAAACATCACACAAAGTGTTTCACAAAAATATGACGATGTGCTTCAAAACATTAATATGGGCTCAGTGCATGTTGCAGGATTATGACGTGAATGTTTTGAGGATTGCACTATTAAAAATTAATTTAATTTAAAAAAAAATGGGTTTAATATTTACGTCTATTTGTTAAACTTTTTTTTTTATCACAGATTAAAATCGAATAAAATTACATTTTGCCCAGCCCAAAGGTTTAGGCTCCAATTTAAACTTTCTAAAATTACTTTTGAAGTTTACCTCCTAAAGTTTAGTTCTTTTTAATATAAATTCAACAAAACAGTCCACTCAATTAGAGAAAATTAAGAGGCAAACAATTTTATTTTTTAAACTTAAACAATTAAACAATCATTTTATTTAGATTGGATCAAACCAAGCAGAAACTTCCTTCCTGTGACGCAGGTTTGGTCCCGTCATTTTATGTATCTTTCCTAAGATGAGTGCGTGTCCGACACACACAACTGTCTATTAAAACTCAGTCACGTCTAGAATACAAAGAATAAATCACGACTAATGTATTAGAAGCTCCAAATAAATTAATTTTTATTAGTGCAAACCATAAATGTACTGCTAGTTTGCAGCTTGACCACTTTTGATCTGTTGTAGAACATTAATGTGACAAATCACTTATATTTTAGTGATGCAGCCTCTTAAAAACCACAGGTGGAGCTAAATCTCAACTGAAACTTATCGACGTGCACGGCACACACACACAGAGCAGCTGAGTGGCAGCGGGCTCACCGTGAACATGAAGAGGGTGTAGAAGATGAGCGCCATCGCTGAGAAGGACTGGATGGAGGACATCATGTTCCTCTGCAGGCTCAGAGGGAGCACGATGAACAGCGACACGGCGATCAGCAGCAGCACGCGGAAACTACCCGTCACCTTCACAGAAGCAAAGCGACACGATGGAAAACAAATATGAAGCCTCGGTTTGGGCCGACTCCTGCCCTGCTTACCGTATTTTCCGGCCGATAAGTCGCACCTCCCTATACGTCGCAGGGCATGCAAATTAGGCAAAAAGGTGCGACTTATATGCCGGGCAATACGGTATTTACTACAAGTTCAATCTGTTTTAGAAGCTAGTACAGGTTAACGAACAAATTAAACAAATCCCAAACCTGTAAACCCAACAGCTGAGCGAAGAAATTGGAGCCCAAGTCAGCGATGACAACATAGAAGGCAATACAGGTCCCCAGCATCAAACCAATCATACTGCAGGGAGAGAAAGGGTTAAAGATCCCGCCGTCGCCACACATGGGATTTGTGATACACACTTTCTGTTTTATATTTGAACTCTTTTGTTTTGATTTTTAAATCTACTTCTGATATTTAAAGACATGTAAGCTCTTATTCTAATCGTCTCACATCTACAACATGTGCAAAATAAACTGTTGAGAACAAAAAACTGTTGCATTAACCAATGGCAACTTGCCTCGTTTCCACCAGAGTTTTTCCAGATTTTCCATAAGCGTGGAAGGCTGCACAAATCAGAGATATCAGTGTGAACGTCATCAAGACAACCAGACAAGTAGACTAAGATGTAGCAAAAAATCACACAGTTTAACTAATAATTAACTAGTAGCACAAGATTGAACCTAAAGAGCAAAATATTCTTGTTTATTCTTGTGGGCAAAGACTTTGTTTGCTGACAGTGAAGTTCAAGCTATTTGATGCCATTTTATATAAACTTTTTAAAAAATTATTTTGGTTTCAGCTGGTAAAAACTCAGATTATATTTGTTAGTCCTTTTACGTACCCAGGCCAGCATAGGTCCTTCGTTTGGTGTAGCTGGCTGTGTGGACCAGAAACATGCAAGACTTGTGGGTCATCCACGAACAGAAGAACAGCAGGAGAGTTCCCAGCACTATCCCACACTGATAAAAATAAATAAAATAAATAAAGAGTTAGTTGTGTTTATTAATTATAATGTCAGGAGCAGCATACATTAACGTTCTTACCACTAGGAAAAAAAGAAGCTTCATAAATGTCCACATAAAGGCAAAAACAATACTGAAGCCAGACTAACGAGGTCGACTGCTCTTTATGCAGTTCTGCTTTTGTTGTTCTGTTTATCAGCCTTTAAAGTATTTCAGCGATGCCGATCATTCCAGAATTGCACATTATGAGACGTTTTGGGCTTTTAAAAATAAATACCGGTGAACAAAACAAAAAGATCCAGATCATGCACGTTTTATTAAGAGATTCTATTTTTTCCCCTAGTAGTTCAATTAGAATATCTGAATTACTGAACAATTAGCTTTGAGACAAAGTCTTGAAAACGTTATACACTCTTTTAATCAAAAACTAATAATAATGTTTTATATTTGTTTACAATAAAAAAATTAGAATGCGATTATTGTCAAAGAATATGAATGTAACTCATTGAAAACAATTAAATTTTATCTGCCTGATACAAAAACAGAATGAAACAGGAAGTAGGCAGCTGAAACGCATCAAAAAGAAGAATCCAAACTCTCCTCTCCGTTATATTTTGTCTCGTTTTACACACTTAAGATGAACAATTTGCTTTTTTTCCCTCTCCATAAAGTCCTCCGGTATGTGTTTATTTCCCTTTTACATTTTTGCCAGCGCTGAAAGTCAGAAAGTTACTGGTGTTTGTGTCAAAACCTATTCAAAGATATTGCATCAGCAAACTGATAACATGGGATCAGTGCAGAGGCTGTCAACCCAAAATAAAACTAATCTTTTAATATAATAAGGGTTTAAGAAACAAGAATCTGTCAAAATTAGGTGCAAAATAATAATAATAATAATAATGAATTCAATTTATAACTCACTTTTCATTAATGAAAATCTCAAAGTGCTACAAAGTGCAACAGAATTAAATGTCAATAAAACAATAAAACAAGTAAAATCAATAACAGTATCAACTATAACACTGTTGCAAATTATTGTGAAAAAATGTCATTTTTGAGCTGTCCAAACACTAAATCAACCCCAATTTTTAACATGCTTTATGACATTAATAATAATAATAATAATGAATTCAATTTATAACGCACTTTTCATTAGTGAAAATCTCAAAGTGCTACACACATTGAATGCTACACACATTCATACACCGGTAGCGGCAGACTACCATAAGGTGCTTTCCAGTCCTACCGGGAGCAACTAGGGGTTAAGTGTCTTGCCCAAGGACACAACGACACATGGTGTGGGGAACCGGGATTCGAACTGCCAACCTTGAGATTGGGGGACGACTGCCATTCCCACTACGCCACGGCCGCCCCGTACGCAGACATTAAAGTGGTGTCTGTGACATCATCTTCCTTCTTTTCATAAAATGTTACAAGATATATATCTTGTAACATTCAACTGTGTTCGTTTTTGCAAACAAAATAATAAATTAATGAAAATTCCTTTCAAACTGATTTTAAAATTAAAAACTGTGTTTCTTCTTGGAATATCCAACTACACGCGAATGCACCATCTGTGACGTAGGAGGATGAACGTCTTTAGAACGCCCCTATTAAATATTCATGGCGGACAATAAATAAAACGACGAAATTATCAATCTAAGTGAAGATTTGAGCTATTTGTCTTCAGTTTGGTAAGCAGGAAGTTAGATGAGCAGAAACAGCAGGTTCTAATTTAGGTCCGCACCTGTATTTTTTTTAGTCTTACCTGTTCAGGAAGCAGTGCGCTCCGAGAGCGGGGGCAGCTTTATTTATTCCATACTTGACAAAAGTATTTCATCTTTTGGGAAAGTGAAAAGGCTCACTTGTTCACTGATGAAATTAGAACACCCAAATGCGACACAACGTAACGGCATTATACAAAAAAAAGGCGATCTGGCAGAGAATTGATGCGTTATCATGGCACACGCAGACTCGAGGTTCATCCTCCTACGTCACAGATGGTGCATTCGCGTGTAGTCGGATTTTCCAAGAAGAAACACGTTTTTTAATTTTTAAATCAGTTTGAAAGGAATTTTCATTAGTTTATCATTTTGTTTGCAAAAACGAACATAGTTGAATGATTCAAGATATATATCTTGTAACATTTTATGAAAAGAAGGAAGATGATGTAACAGACACTTTAAGATACAGTTTGATGCATACTCCTGTAAAAAATTTAAAATGTGAGTAGGTTAAATTTATTCTCCACAGTTATTTTAAGTTTTACATTGTTGGTTTTAAGTACCAGTCCAGTAATCAGCTTAATGGTGTGTTTTGTTAGGTTTATCTTGCCTGAACTTGCAGGTGCAAATGACCCACGTAGGATTCCTAAACATTCCTATAAACAACGACACTGTATGTATTAGAAGTACTTTAAGCCTGGAAAGTCTAAAGTTCACAGACGTGAGTAAAACAGCTAAACAAGCTGAATGATTGACATTTCTTATGCATAAAAGATGAAAACACCACCTTGCTCCTGTTGGCAGCACCTTGTATAATTGTGTCAACACAAGCAGTGTAGCAAGACGTGAAAGGGATTGTGACATGACAAGAAAGTTAATTCTCAATAGTCCAGGTATCAAATCCGCTCATTCACAATCAGGATTGTGACATGATTTTGTAAATTTGAATATTTGTCAGAACATATATATCTTATATCATTGAGCTCTGGTCGTTTTTGCATAATAAATTATAAATATATTAAATTTTTATTCTAAATTATGCTAATTTTTTCTCTGGTACTTGCTGGGATACGCCCCTAAAATTCCGCGCATTCCCGCAATACGTCATCAGTGTGACGTGACACATCAGTGTGACGTGACAACGGGCAGAAGGCAGAGCCTTGCCCGTTTGTTATGTGTGTTAACTGCTTGCCATACAGATTCATTTCCTGAAGGATCGCCTCTTTTATTTGTGTAACTTGAAAAATGCCGTCACGTTGTAGCGCATTTGTGTGTTCTAATATCAGCAGTGAACAAGTGAGCCTTCACAAATTTCCAAAAGATGACAAACTTCGACAAGAATGGACCAGACAAGGACCGGTGGGTTCCAGGAGTCGTATGTCTGCAGCGACCATTTCACTGCCGATTGTTTTCAGCACCTGGTATAAAAGAATCTTTAGGATTACCAGTAAGATTCAGAAGACTTTTAAAACCGGATGCTATTCCTACTATTTTTAAAAGAAAATCTACAGAAGAAAGTCCCACAGGAGCTACCATGTCGAAACAACGCAGGGACCATCGGAAGACTGTCCAGGAGATGAGTAAGTCTTTGTGTAAACATAATCGGAGGTGTGTAGTGTTTTAGATTATAAACTATTTATTTTACGTGAGTTCATGTTGTTTTACTTTATACACTTTGAGTGTATAAAGCCAATTAT
>JBBPBX010037783.1:20173-30743 GCA_038048925.1 Garcialebias charrua | reverse complement strand
TATTTGTGGTGAACCCTGTGGTCTCGAGCCCATTCAAAGATGTCGTTCTGTGGTTGAGACAGTGATTGGACACGCTGCTGATATGACGTAAAAACTACATCTGTTAAGGGAGGTTTACTTTCTTTTTATTTTCCATTACCTCAAATGCCATGGAGTTGGCAACAGCGAGAAAAATCCTTAACGGTAATGAAGCCTTGTAGGTTCTGTGGCTCCACAGACGATGAGCCCCGGCAGTAATTCCTAGAGCGCTTATCAAAAAACAGAGTACAGCTGTGGACAGAAGGAAATTGCCACTTTAGTCTAAACACACGATCAATATAGTGTTTTTAAAACCTGCCTCGCTTCATATGGTTGGAACTACAAGGCTAAACTGAAAACAAAACATCATTTTTGATTGTTGATAATTATAAATCGTATTGTGGAGCATCTCCAGTACAAAGGCCTGACAATGAGGAGAGACTAACCAAATGATAAAGTTAAGGTACAAACCAGATTCCAAAAAAGTTGGGACACTAAACAAATTGTGAATAAAAACTGAATGCAATGATGTGGAGATGGCAAATGTTAATATTTTATTCGAAATAGAACATAGATGACAGATCAAAAGTTTAATCTGAGTAAATGTAACATTTTAAAGGAAAAATGTGTTGATTCAAAATTTCACAGTGGCTGTGTCTCAATTCAGGGGCTGCGTCCTCATGAGTGCGCATTTGTCGGCCGCATACGTCATTGCCCCGCGCGGAGGACTGTCCCAATTCGAAGACTCCTCCTCATGCGGCCGAGGAATGCGGCCTACTTCCTGCCGAAATCGAAGGATGCATTTGTGAATCCTTCAAGACGGAGGCTATCCCAGAATTCATAGCGCTAGCAGAGATTTCGCGGGGGGTGGGACTTTCTGCGTGCAGGGTCTGCTGCGTGTTGGTCATCAGCTGTTCTGACAACAACCTCAGCGCGAATATTCATTCAACCTTTATTTAGTCATCTCAAACAACCTCAGCGCAAATATATCTCATTAAAATTTTACTACAGAAACGACAAAAAAAAACGTGTTAGCTGAATATATATTAGTGTTTCTGAGTTTACTGTTTTTGAAGAACTGATTACAAATCAGCTTATTTTACACGTGCATAGCAAGGATTTTCCATGGGGCGATCTGTTAAAACTCAGAGTGGACCTATGAAAGGCAAGCTGTCTAGTAGCTCAACTGGTTAAACATCCCTCGATTGGTGCAGAGATATTTTTCTCGAAGCTGGTTCGAATCTCACTCGGTACGGTAAAAACTTGTTTTACGTTTGTCTTTTATTGGATAAAAAAAAGGAGTTTCACAAACTCCTTCTTTTTAATCTCAGTCCTCGTTTTTTTATCCAATAAAAGACGAACGTAAAATAAGTTTTAACCGTACCGAGTGAGATTCGAACCAGCTTCGAGAAAAGTATCTCTGCACCAATCGAGGGATGTTTAACCAGTTGAGCTACTGGACAAGTTGCTTTTCGTAGGTCCACTCTGGGTTTTAACAGATTGCCCCTTGTTCTTAACAAACAGTAAACTCAGAACACTATACAGTATATACGTGTACAGTATTCAGCTTAGTAATATATTTTAGCGGCGTCCCTTCTCTTTCCACACACACACACACCGCACACACGCGCACACAAGAACTTCCCACCCACTTCAAGAGAACGCCCCACCCACTTCAAGGCCGGCAAACCTGAAGGCTAGACCGTCCCATTTCAGCAGTTTCGTCAAGCCCACCCGGTCTTGTGAGTGCGTGGCCTACTCGGCCCAGCTAGGCTGGGTCCTCATGAGGATGCAGCCCCTGAATTGAGACACAGCCAGTGTCAACAAATCCCAAAAAAGTTGGCGTTAAAGTTGGCGTAAAAGTTAAAGTAGCAATAAGTGGCTGGAAAAAGGAAATTGAGCATATAACGAACAGCTGGAAGACCAATTAACACTAATTAGGTCAATTGACAACATGATTGGGTATAAAAAGAGCTTCTCAGAGTGTCAGTGTCTCTCAGAAGCCAAGATGGTAAGAGGATCACCAATTCCACCATTGTTGCACAGAAAGATAGTGCAGCAATACCAGAATGGTGTTACCCAGCGTAAAATAGCAAAGACTTTTAAGTTATCATCATCAACCGTGCATAACATCATCAAAAGATTCAGAGAATCTGGAACAATCGCTGTGCGTAAGGGTCAAGGCCGTAAAACTCTACTGGATGCTCGTGATCTCCGGGCCCTTAAACGTCACTGCACCTCAAACAGGAATGCCACTGTCAAGGAAATAACAGAATGGGCTCAGGAATACTTCCAGAAAGCATTGTCAGTGAACACAATCCACCGTTGCCAGCTGAAACTCTACAGTGCAAAGAGGAAGCCATTTCTAAGCAAGCTCCACAAGCTCAGATGTTTGCACTGGGCCAGGGGTCATTTAAAATGGAGTGTGGCAAAATGGAAGACTGTTCTGTGTCAGATGAGTCACGATTTGAAGTTCTTTATGGAACACTGGGACGCCATGTCATCCGGACCAGAGAGGACAAGGATAGCCCAAGTTGTTATCAACGCTCCGTTCAGAAGCCTGCATCACTGATGGTATGGGGTTGCATGAGCGCTTGTGGCATGGGCAGCTTGCATGTCTGGAAAGGCACCATTAATGCAGAGAACTATGTTCAGGTTCTAGAACAACATATGCTCCCATCTAGACGTCATCTCTTTCAGGGAAGACCCTGCATTTTTCAACAAGATAATGCCAGACCACATTCTGCAGCAATCACAACATCATGGCTACGTAGGAGAAGGATCCGGTACTGAAATGTCCAGCCTGCAGTCCAGATCTTTCACCTATAGAGAACATTTGGTGCATCATAAAGAGGAAGGTGTGACAAAGAAGGCCCAAGACGATTGAACAGTTAGAGGCCTGTATTAGACATGAATGGGAGAGCATTCCTATTTCTAAACTTGAGAAACTGGTCTCCTCTGTCCCCAGACGTCTGTTGAGTGTTGTAAGAAGAAGGGGGGATGCCACACAGTGGTAAAAATGGACTTGTCCCAACTTTTTTGGGATTTGTTGACACCATGAAATTTTGAAACAACAGATTTTTCCCTTAAAATGATACATTCTCTCAGTTTAAACTTTTAATCTGTGATTTGTGTTCTATTCTGAATAAAATATTAGATGTTGGCACCTCCACATCATTACATTCTGTTTTTATTCACACTTTGGTTAGTGTCTCAACTTTTTTGGAATCCGGTTTGTATTCATTCGACCTTTATTTATACAGGTTAGTCTCAGTGACCCTCGAGGACTCATTTACAAGTGAGACCTGAAAATATGAACTGTCACACAATTTGTTCCTGTCAGAAGTGGCTGAAGAAAGTTCATTAACAGCCAACATTTAAAAAGAATGAGCTAAAATCTGATCTGGAAGTAGCTTGAGATTCAATCACAACACATGTTAAAAGCACGAAAATTACATTTACAACCCTAAAATATGTGTATGTTGTGATTAGTGTTGGCATAGTTATATTGAAGTAACCTTAATTGGATTACTGATTACTCTTTGACAAAGTAACTTAGTACTGATTACTTGATTTGGAACGTAAAAGTTAGATTACAAACCCTAACTTTTGATAGAAAAGATGAGGAACAGATCCTATGAGCTGTGTTATTTGGCAAAATGTGATTTAAATGCAGGCAGAATAAAATAACGATTTACTTACACCAAAGCAAGGTTAAATGAGATGCTGACGGGATGAGGAAGGCGCCATACAGAGCCGCTATGTGCAACAGAGACATCAGTATGACATTTCTCCACACGATGATCATGGTGGGTTTGGGGCCCTCTTTCTCCCTGTACGTGGTGTCAAACGCATCCTCCACCGCGGCTGCATCTGAACAAACGGCCCCGTTCTGCTGCTGCCTTTTCTCCAGCGTCTCCGTCATTTTGGTTGAATGTTTCTCTACATTAAAAAGTAAAATAAATAAATAAAAGCTACTACTGTTCAAACGCAAGAAAACGGAGAGAGAGAAAAACCTCGTATTTTTAAGCTAGCAAGACTGGTAAAGATGCTAGTTTAGGAGCGATGTAAAAAAACATGAAAAAAACACAACAAAGGTAATGTGCGTACGAAGCGCGTGACGTTGCATAACAAGGATGTAGATTTTTTTTTTTTAATTACTCACCAACAAAAAGCAGACGGATGACAGTTAGATTCGTGGGTGTTAAAAGGATAAGATGCCGGTCCGGCTGACCTAAAAATTACAGTAACACAAACAGGGCGAGCGATTTTCCGCTTCGCGATGAACGCATCAATGATGGAGCTCGAGCTGCGTTCGACCAATCAGAAGCTCGGATGCCCCCTGAAAACTCGAGCTCTGATTGGCTGTCTGTTTATCTCCTGTTCACCTTTTATTCATTCTGTGGCCAACCGTGATGTATATTTACCTCCTCCGGAAAACAGCTGCCGCTGTTTTTCCACCGCTGTGCAGACGTGCACCTCAACCAACCGCGCGCCGGACAAGCAGACAAGTTGAAACGATGAAAGCAGAGCCACAAGAGGAGAAAAAAAAGAGTTTCGCAAGCACTAAACTCCACTAAAAATCTTATTTATAAACTGGCATCCAAACGCATGAACACTATTTTTGAGAATGAGAACAGCTACAGATGAATTAGATGTGCACTTTGCTTTAAATCTACCATTTTTTTTACCTAGTGATGGGGAAAAAATGACATTTTGCAACAAACAAATTATATATATATATATATATATATATATATATATATATATATATTAATGTAACAGGTATAAACACTTTGATTATTTTGTAGTGAAATTCTTGCTAAAATATGTATTATAGTTGTCCTGCAGTGTGTGGTTTATAAGCGCCCTCTACTGGTTGGCTATAAATATGACGTAAAACCGGAAGTTCCCCACAGTTGGTCAGCTCTCTGCTGTGGTAAGTCATACAGTTCGGTTATTTTACAAAAGTATCATTAAGTATGCTACAAAGCTAATGTGAAATGTATCATAATATACAGTTTATTGTAATATACAGTTATGCATCAACATTGTGTTGATACATAACCGTTGATAGAAAACCGTTGATACAAGTTTGATTTTATATGAGTTGCTCATAAGAGAATAAATTCATAAATGCTACTTTCTCTAGATGGCCACACCAGTGGAGGAGCTAACTACATGTTGTTTGTGCTGTGAACCACTCATTTTGCAGGTAATTTGTTATATAAAATGTTCAGAGTTAAGTCCGTTATGTTAACGGTTATATCTTGTACAGTAACGGCTGGTTGTTGCCATGACGACACAACGTTAACTGCTATTTTTTTGTGAACCACCAGAGGGTGCTGTAAGACAATTTAATATTTCATTTTGACGGCTGCCTGTCTTTAATTTTCTAATTTCTTATTTCATTTATGACACAACGTGAACTGTTATTTTTTTGTGAACCATCAGAGGGCGCTGTAGAATAATTTAATATTTCATTTTGACCGCTGTCTGTATTTATTTTTCTATTTTCTTATTTCATTTATAAAAACTAATAAAAAGGAGAAAAAGGATGTTAAGCTAAAATAGGGTTAAAACCAGATTACATTAAATCCATGTTAATTTTAAAACCACTATACGATCATATGTTAAAAAGAGTACAGTATTGTCTGAAATTGTTGTAAGAAAAGTTTTACACACAGTTGGTCAGCTCTCTGCTGTGATGGCCACACCAGTGGAGGAGCTAACTACATGTTGTTTGTGCTGTGAACCACTCATTTTGCAGTAAAGTTCCACTTCAACCAACCCACTGGCCTCTGAGAGTGTGATTATGACAGGACGGGTCCACAACTGTTACATATATGGGTGATTCTTTTTTTGCGGCAACATTTTGGCTTCAGGACTTTTGAAAATAAAAAGAGTAATATTTTAAGTTTTAAATATTTTGTTACATCACTGACATGTAAGAAATTAATAATGGTCAAGCTCAGGGCTGGATAAAATAATAATTACAGGTAAAGTAATAATTACATGTATATGTGATTACTTTTTACCTGAATTTCCACCCTGTTAGGTCCTTGTTACACCTTGTTTGGTTCATAACTGACATGGAAACAACACATAAATTCTGTAAGAATAAAAATAGCTAAATCGATAGCAGTACTGTACAAAGTCAGAGACCTATTGAATGATAAGGCTCTGTATTTGTTGTATAACACAATCATTGTTCCACACTTAATCTATTGTATTGATGTTTGGGGGAATGCGTGTAAAACAATCACAAAGCCTATTTTTGTATTACAGAAAAGAGCTGTAAGAATTATCACTAGAAAGCATTACCGTCATCCATCAAGTACATTATTTTATCAACTAAAATTACTGAAGTTCCATGATTTGGTAGACTATAATATTTTATCAGTTATGTATAGAGCTCAAAATAATGCATTACCTTTAAATATCCAAATGCACTTTGTTAAAAGACAAAGTTGTTATAATCTTAAGGGAACAGAGTTGTTTGTAAAACCACAATTCAGAACCAGTTTGAAGGGACGTTCTACCTCAATTCAGGGAATTAGATTATGGAATGGCTTGGAGAATGTAGTTAAAAATGCCAAGTCAGTGTTTACATTTAAAAAAATGATCAAAACAAATATGTTAAAAAAATATATGTGAAATAACGTAATGTGTATTGCATTAGTTAGAAAATTAGAAAGTGTTAGTTAGTTTGTACTGTATTAGTATTAGTTAGAAAACTAGAAAGAGTTAATCATTTTGTACTGTATTAGTATTAGTTAGAAAACTAAAAAGAATTAGTCATTTTGTACTGTTGGTTGAAGAATATTATTGTTTAACCTGATTGTTGGAAAAAGTTGGTTGAAGATTATTATTGTTTACATGGTTTGACTACTGTTGTTTAATCTGATTGTTGGAGATAAGGGGCAGATATAATAAGATTTATTCTTCTTTCTGCCACCTTTCATTTTTTTACATTTTGTACACTATCATTATGAGATTGCCTTGTATTGTTTCTTTTGTAAAAAAATGAACAAATTTAATAAACATAAACATAAACATAAACCTAACAGGGTGGAACATAACAGGGTGGAATTTTTTTTAGCTAATCTAGCTGTAGCTCTTTATGTGGTCAACATTTAGCTAGCTAACCTTCAACAGAATAGCAAACCTTTAATGACTAAATCTAATATGTTGTTTTTTAAATTCTACCAAATAAACATTTCCCACAATTTATCTTAACAGGGTGGAACTTTAAGCTTGACTCATACAGGTTTAATATATTTAAGATTAAAAAAAGTAAGGAGAGAGTGACAGATGAAGCTTAACTTGTTTTCCACGGTTGAATTCCCTCCAAAACCAATACATAGTTCCCACACACGTGACTAGAATTCTAGAATTCTGGAATTTCCGCCATTTTAGTAGGATAAACCGACGCGAGCAACCAGAGCTACTCTTGACCAAGGCGCTGTGGTTGGAGTTGAGTTGGAGGAATAAATGTCAGACGAAGCGGTACTGCCCCCTGGTGGAGAAGGGCAACAAGTTGTGAGTTGGAGAAATAAATCATGTCAGACGAAGCGGTATTGCCCCCTGGTGGAGAAGGGCAAAAAGTTGTCACGAAGAAGTTACTCTGAGTGTCCACAACGGAGCAGATTCGCAGCTTTAAATTCATGGATGGATGCTTAAGATCCAGTAACAGAGTTGTGAAGGACGTCCAGAGCTCGTCATTGCTGTCTTCATGTTAATAACAGTTCTGGTGAATGGCAGAGTAAGTGATTACACGTAGATGTGACGTCCCTCGTAGCTATAGCAGCTAAGCTAGCTCTT
The DNA here is from genome assembly GCA_038048925.1 of Garcialebias charrua. Lineage (NCBI taxonomy): Eukaryota > Metazoa > Chordata > Actinopteri > Cyprinodontiformes > Rivulidae > Garcialebias > Garcialebias charrua. Next base: position 22,901 of record JBBPBX010037783.1, on the reverse strand, counting down.
TGCTAATGGTGTTGTTTACTGCGTGCTAAGCTACGTAGCTTGAGCTACAGTAAATATAACCGATTTTTAACATAACAAAGAATAGCTTAGCTAATGTAACTTGTGCCACAGTAAATATCAGCCATGTGTACTTTAGTAAAAGCTACATCGGCTATGCTAATCTGTGCTACTTTTTTATTTTTTTATCTGTGCTACTTTAAAGCATAGATATTAAAGATCGTTGCTTCAGCTTAACTGATGAGCTTGTTAGTAAGGATGGCTGATATTTCTCACATTACATTATTTATTTAGCCTATGACTGCCTTTCATACTTAAATTAGTGTTAACAAAATAAATTATTTATAATTATTTCTCAGTCATAGTATTAACGTTTCTCAGTAAATGTCAGATATTTATTTTCCACTGTGATTTGCCTTTGTTAATAAAGTTAGTGGTGAAAAGTTACAATTTGGTAACTCCTTTTACCGTAATCCATTAGTTAAATATTGCTTTAAACCCTGAAAGCATTTTGTTTTCTCTTTCTGTGTAAGATGCTGAGTCCCAGGAGATCGATGAAGCTGGATGGATGAAAGATGGATGAATCTGCTTTTCAAATACATTTGGTGTTGCTGTGAAAACACACATTGCTAAATGAACGTGTGCTTACCTTTAGTTTGAATAAAACAGTTGTACCAAGTTTCACCTTGTTTATTTCAATAATTAAGTTGTTGTTTAATGTCCAATAATGAGAAGTTCTACTGCACATAAATAAAACCTACATGTAGTGATTGTTCTTAATTGGCAACTTAACTTACCAGTTTAGTGTTAATTATTAACATGTACAAAACATAAAAACATGCATGTTCCTGTTCATCCTCCAGTAGTAGACTGATAAAGTTCAGAATAAAAGCTATAATTATAAATTCAAAACAATTTAAACTGAATACAATATGAGAACTGTGGGTGATTTTATATATTTTAATGAAATGATTAATCAAAACACTCTTCAACAAGAAACGATGCATCCGAGCGCAGTTTCTGATTTTAAACAAATGAACAGATTTCTCATCATGTGGGACCATCCGACTGGAGCAGCCAACCCCTCCGGATCTGAGACTGGACCCGGGTCTACGAACTATTCACTCATCTGTACCTTAAAAAAATGAAAAGATTAGTAAACATTGTCATTTTTTGCATCACAAAGTTTAAAATAAGACTCCAAGTTTGCTACTCAAAGTATAAAAAATAAATACAGTTGCACCTAACAGCTATCGTACCGGTAAGTGTGGCTGTCAACTTCAGTGTGGGGTTCTGGTCACGAGTGACGGAAGAATGGAGCGTGAGCTTGACAGACGGATTGGTGCAGCATTTGCAGTATTAAGAACCTGTTAATGACCAGATCATTTTTATTATGTCTTGAAACATTAAAGCCTGAAATGGACTGAAAGAGGGTGGACATTTTTTAAACAACTAACACATTGTGTACCTAAAATGTCATTTCCTCCAGGATGACTGGCAGCTAGTTTGCAGAGCTGCAGCAGACTCAGGACCAGCTTCACCAGCACACTATCAGTAGGATTAGCTGCAGAGGACAAAAAGAAAAAAAGTTTTTATATACAACAGGTTTTTATTCATGCAAAGTTTGTTTTTGTGGAATCACACCGTGACATTTTCTGAGCAGCTCTCGGATCTGCTCTTTGTTGTGAGTTTTGCTTGTTGCATTACCTGTCTCAGTTTGAGACAGTTTATCTGTCATTAACGTGTGTGTATCAGCCTGATGTCACAGGGTAAATAAAGGTTCAAAATAAATCATTAACAAGCAGCTTCCTAACAACAAAGAGTCTAGGATAAACACGGGTGGGACACCTTGTTCCCGTGAGTGTTACGAAGTGGAGGTTAGCATTAGCATAGCGTTGCTAAGCTAACGTCAGTAACAGACAGTAACAGAAGAGCAAGAAACTGAAAAAACTGTTCAAACACACACAGTTTCGCAAAATTATTCACATAGAATCTTTGTTTACCTGACTAGAAGTGATCGGAGCGTATTCTTGATGTTGTGGAGGGCAAATCCTTCCGGTTGATATTACACAGCCAGTAACCTACGCTGCCACTAGTGGTCAGGAAAGGAAGTATTACCAACCAAAATGGCGGAAAACCCGAAATACCTCTTATGTGACGTCACGTGGGAACTATGTATTGATGTCACTTCCTGTAAATGGCTTTTATGGAATTGTAGTCTTTTGAGGGCAAAAAGGAAACATTCTAACAGGGTGGAAAGTTACTACTGGGACATGTATAATATCAAGAAAATATCAAATAAAAAAAATAGTTTCAACAGATTCAGTTTCATAATAAAATAAGGTTTAGTCCAGTCAATCAAATTATTGAAGAAATTTCTTTTTTAATTTAATTTTATTGTTTAAACTTATTGAGGAAATATTTTACACTGCACTGCGGACACAATAAAATTGACCATCTATGTCACCAAAAAGGTGTGTAAAGTACAAAATAATATTTTAAATGCATTTCATTTATATTTGAATGATGGCAAACATCTAAGTGTATAATTAAAATACTTTGTTGTAAATATTTGGCACATTTTAGAAAAAAATCAGGGTAAGAGAAACATGCGGACATGAATGTTGCCCCAAAAAAAGAATCACCCATATATATATATATATTATATATATTATATATATATTATATATATATATATTATATATATATATATATATTATATATATATATA
>JBBPBX010037782.1:18967-30743 GCA_038048925.1 Garcialebias charrua | reverse complement strand
TAATGTCATTTATTCTGTTTAAAAGAGGTTTTCTAAATCGACGTGAGCTATACAGTATCAGCACCACTATGTGAAACATATGTTGTAATATGTAAGTTGTCTTGTTTGCTCACGTTAGTGTGATATCCATTACAGAAAAAGCATAATCAAAATTACATTCATCAAATCAATACATAAACAGTAATGATATAGTAATTCATGCTCAAATCAAAAAAGGTGTTCAATACAGGATCAACTGGACTTTATTTGTTACAAATAAAGTCCAGTTGATCCTGTATTGAACGCCTTTTTTGATTTTATCATGTCCTTGACGACTGAGAATCTTCACCAGCATCATGCTCAAATAAAGAGTGCAGTGAATGAAAAATCATGTCTGCCCCATATTTGCAAAAACAACTTCAAAGTAAAGGTGGAACAATGTAAAATAAAAATAAAAAAGGTTCACATCAGCTATCACTCTTCTATCCACTTGTTCTTTTTACAATTCATGCAGCTACTCATAACCCACCAAAGGTGATTAACCAAGGCACAGCACACAAAGCCAATCATATCGATTAATGCAACTTTTTCTGGATATCTACATGTTTGAAAATCAATAGGTAGAAGAGGGCCATTCAAGATTGTGTATTTTTGTCTTACACAGCCTATTCAACATGGATTCTAACATGTGCTATTTGCCATGTTTTTTTTAGTTCTTTTTTGTCGTCGGTTGAAACGTTCTGCTGCCAGATGTCATCCACCATCCCACCATCAGCACCAACTGCACTCTGCAGCACACGTCTTCAGTGAAGGCACCCAGTCTGGATCATCCTTGCTGTATAATGGAGCACGTCTGCCTAAGAAAAGAAAAAACATAATAAAATAAAAGTTACTTAAATGAAGTTGTAAATAATTGACACATTCAGCTGCCAGATGTCATCCCACCTTCAGCACCAACTTCTCTGCAGCACACGTCTTCAGTGATGCCTGGATTCAGTCTGGATCATCCTTGGCACAATGGAGCACGTCTGCCTAAGAAAAGAAAAAACATAATAAAATAAAAATTACTTAAATGAAGTTGTAAATAATTGGTGTGTTCATATGCATATGAATTTCAAAACAGGATTTAACATAGCACCGGATTGTCAGTTGTCAAACAACACAAGAACAGTTAATTTAGGTAACTGTATGTGCTTCTTACATATTTAGTGTTTGTACGTATTTTTTGATTTTCAACTTGAGAGCTAGGTGTGTAGTTTCTCATGACAGTGCTCTTGTCATGAGTGTCATGACATGACATGACAAGAGCACTGTCATGACAGTGCTCTTATGAATTTTGAATAATCAGCATAAACAACTCAACAACTGAAAGCTTAACAAGTAAAAAACAAATAACTCAACAAAAAAAATTGTAACGTTCCATGTACATTTTATGCAGCACAGTTAAAGGATTGTAATAATAATAATCATTTTATTTAAAAGCTCCTTTCAGGACACCCAAGGACACTTAACAAACCAATTCAGTTCAAACATTATCAGTGACAAATTGAAATATAAAATACATAAGGATGATATAATATAAAATACATTTAGTAAAGTTAATGATAAGCTAGTCTAAAGAGATGTGTTTTCAGGGCTGTCTTGAACAGAGAAAGGGAGGTGGTGTTTCAAAGGTCTGTCCTCGTGCTCAATAAACTTATGATTCGTGTAATGCCCTAATTCACTATAATCTACTGTAAGAAATATATTACCTGACACAAAGTGTGCAGAGCAAATTCGGATGTTGCTCAGTTTTTTTCAATCCAAGTTCTGGTTTAGGCTGGCAGCCACAGACGTCGACTTTCCTCTGATAACTGCTGAATTACTTCACCTTGATTTGTGATCACGAGTGGTAATCTGTAAAACAGAAGGCTTTTCTCTCAATCTGACCGATTGTGGCAGCCATGGACACGACAATAATTCACCATTTTTTGATTTTGTGTGACCAGACGCGACGCACCACTACAATAGCTTTGAGGCTAACACCGCTATGTCGCCAAGATGGCTACTTCCGGTATTTTTCCAGGGTTGATGACGAGCCGTGAAAGGGGTCTATAGTCGAGCGCAGCATCTTCTGCTCAGATTGGATATTTTACATTAAAAGACTCATTTTAGATTCAGCAATGTGCTATCTTTAAACATATTATCCTGCTGTGTTCACTTTAACCCCCTTTTGATGGATGAATATATTATTTTTTTTGAAGGTGAATTATAAAATGTCCAAAACAAACATTATTAAGACAAAACTGTCTGCCTGCTTTCTTTAGACTCCATTTTTACATCATTCTTTATTTTAAATGACTGACAGCAGAAAATATCCCTTTAAAATGATTTTATACTGTATTATGTTCTGCTGGGTCTTGACATATAAAGCCCTTTTTTTTTCTCTGTTGACATTTTAAAATCTTCTTGTTTACCTTGTTGAATAAAGCGTAAATTAAAGGTATTTCATCCCCTAAAAGAATGCATATCACCCGCCGCCTTTAATTCCAGAGTTTTAAACTAAAATGTAGTTTTTGGTCAAACCTTAAAATATAAGATTACTTGTAATCTAATTTCCCATTCGGACGAAGTGTTGCGAGGGACTTTCAGCTACTACTACCACACAAAAGTTTAGCTCGTTATCTGTAAAATCCATAGAGTTGTAGCCATTTTTGTGTTTTCTAAAGTTAGTGGCTGTTGTGGCCATCTTTAATCAGACGAGCTCTAAAAGTTAAACGTTTGTAGATCTGAATCCAACAATTATTTCTGGAAGCTTTCATTAAAATATGTCCAGTGTTAAATTGGATATTTTGCTAACAGACGTACAGAATCTAATCTAAACGAGTAAAGGCACAATTTTACACAAATGTACAATCTGTTAGTGCGTGTTGGGTATTCTTTTTAGCTACTGCCACGTCAAATTTGAGCTCTCTTATCTGTAAAATGCACTTGCTTGTAGCCATTTTTGTACATTTTGAAGTCATTTGGCAGTGGCAGCCATCTTGAGTCATGTTGACTCCTAAAGTAACACTCAGTGGTTACTTCTTGACGGTTTCATTAATCCGTCAAGCGGTTCATGAGATATTTTGCTAACAAACACGATTGTGTGTTGGTGGGCAATATGAATGAACAGTAATTGCATATACTGCAAAAATGCGATGTGAATGAAGAACGTGCTGAAAAACAGCTGAAATTAGCAAAAAGAAATGCTGAAATGTAACTGAAATTAACCTGCCTAAATAAATAAAGGTTGAATGAAAAATGAAAGAACAAATCTTAATTAGTAGATGAAAGCAGAAAGAACACGTACCATAAAAAAGCGGAAAAGGCTTAAATTAACATAACATGGCTACCGGTAAATAGTACAATCCGGATTCCAAAAAAGTTGGGACACTAAACAAACTGTGAATAAAAACTGAATACAATGATGATGTGGAGGTGCCAACATCTAATATTTTATTCAGAATACCATACCATACCATTTTATTTATAAAGCACTTTAAACAGGAACAAGGCCAAACCAAAGCGCTGAACAAACAAACAACAGGCAACACACACAATGAAATACAAAGCGAAAGACATAAAAACAATGCAGATCATAAATAAAACGACCAAATACAAATCAGCTGTTGAAAGCAGGGACGGTTGGTATAAGTGGGCTAGGGCTAAGCCCTTCCTGGTATTCACAATAAAAAGGTTAAACATTATATAATTATAATATAATTATATAATTATAAACAATTTATAAATAACTTAAAAATAAACAGAATTTAAAAATAATGTGTCTTATTTAGTGAAATTTACAACAAAAACTGGTGCTAAACCATCTGGGAAGATCTGCAGGGCTAACTTTTCACAGCCCATTTTAATTCAATGTCTCTGTGGTTCAGAATGATTGACATGCATCTCGCCACGCCCCCTCAGTTTGCGGCTCATTGGGGCTAATTCTGGTCAGCCCAGGATCAGCCCAATGCCACAGAAATAAGCCAGTTAGGGTGGACATACAATAACGTGCTTCAAGCCAAAGTTTATGTGGGTGTGGTTTAGTGTAGGTAGTACCATGGCGAGCAAGATTAGCATGGCATACCTGTCAAGTCTCCCGTTTTGGCCGGGAAACTACCGTATTTTACCCCTCTTTCCCGTCGTCATCCCGAATTATTATTTTCCCGGAAATTTCCCGTATTATAATATTCTTTAAAAAAACATTCCAGTGCCTCTGAATTATGTCACTAGCCTCGCGAGAACTGCCACCTGCAGTAGCCTCGGTGGCAGTTCTCGCGATGTTTGTGCTGGCAGCGGCCGGGAACAAACCCGGAAAAACACAGAGATGGATGAATGTAACGAGAGAAAAGGCGTCCCTGCCAAAAAAGTTAAGACTTCGTGTAAATATCTTGAAAAATGGGACAGCGAATTTACTTTTCCTAAAAGAAGAGTAGGGTGGGGGGCACAATTACGCGTTTTGTAAGATTTGTAACTGCGACTTTAGTGTCTCATGGGGGAAGGAACGGTGTCCGTCAGACTGCCGAAATCAGACTCCATGAAGCGGACTGACGAGAGCAACGCACCCCTGAAGCCACGGAGCTCGAATATCCAACTTCCAACGTAAAACTAACTTTACCGCAGTGTCCGACTGCATGAAAAATCCGTCAAGCACAAAGGTAGGCCTATCAGATTGTGATCACATTGTATTGTATTGTATAATTTTATTCATTTCATATTAAAAACAATGACAATTTTTTAAAAAGAAAAATTAAACATAACATAAAATGAAAGGAAGCAGAAGAAGAAAACATTTCTTATCATATCTGCTCCTTATCAAACAATCAATTCAAACTATTCAAACATGTATGTGTACATTATACGTGTGTGTGTGTGTGTATAAATTAGCCCACCCTAAAAATATCACCACCAGCCGTCACTGGTTGAAAGCAACAGAATAGTAGTGAGTTTTTAACCGGGATTTGAAAACTGAGAGGGAGGGGGCCTGTTTGACGAGCAGCGGTAACTCTTTCCAGAGTCTTGGGCCTGCTACAGAGAACGCCCTGTCACCTCTGCGCTTAAGGTGAGTTTCTGGAACTCTTAAAAGTACCCGGTCCTCTGACCTCAAAGCACGTGGTGGGACATAAGGGTGTATCAAATCCGAGAGATAGGCGGGGGCGAGACTGTTCAGTGATTTATAGACATACAGGAGAATTTTGAACTGGATTCGAATATGAACCGGTAGCCACTAGCCAGTGCAAGGAATAGAACACAAATCACAGATCAAAAGTTTAAACTGAGAGAATGTATCATTTTAAGGGAAAAATATGTTGTTTCAAAATTTCATGGTGTCAACAAATCCCAAAAAAGTTGGGACAAGTCCATTTTTACCACTGTGTGTCATCCCCCCTTCTTCTTACAACACTCAGCAGACATCTGGGGACAGAGGAGACCAGTTTCTCAAGTTTAGAAATAGGAATGCTCTCCCATTCATGTCTAAAGACCCAGGCAGAGCTCTGCGTACGGCCTGTACACCGCTCTACGCGCGTGTTCTGTGCGCACGCGTTCACAGGCACAGCTCTGCGTTCGTTCTCACGTTAAATGCTCGCGTTTTCGCTATAAATCCTTGTCGTAATTTGAGCAGCTGCGCGCAGAGCGTTTACCTACGGGACAAACTGAGGTCACTGATTGGTCATTTGCTGACACGCCTACTGAATTGATTGACAGGTCGGGTGGGGAAAGAAAGGCACGGGCTGCGCAGCGGTTTTCTGTGTTTATATGTTAATAAAACGTTCTAAAAAATAAAAACAGGGAGCATTGGTCCAGCACACTAGAACACCAGGATATATTTAGAACATCGCGCAGCCACGTTGGACATGAGTTTAGTTCGCTCGTGACAAATTCATTCATTTCCTTCTCATCGGAGGAGGAAGCGATGCGATCACTTGACTTTTGGTAAAAAAACAAAAGAAAAGGCCAGATCAGGGATGAAGAAGGGGAATTTAATACATTTGTGTCTCATACAAAACAGTCCGGCGCCGGGCAGTTTATTATGAGACAACGCGCGCGTAAGCGGACGTAAAATTTGAGCTTTGCGCGTTCGTGCCCTGCGGGGCTACGCTTGTGCCTCTACGTACGTACGGCGTACAGCGGCGTACTGCCTTACGTAGAGCTCTGCCGGGGCCTTAATACAGGCCTCTAACTGTTCAATCGTCTTGGGCCTTCTTTGTCGCACCTTCCTCTTTATGATGTACCAAGTGTTCTCTATAGGTGAAAGATCTGGACTGCAGGCTGGCCATTTCAGTACCCAGAACTTCAAATCGTGACTCATCTGACCACAGAACAATCTTCCATTTTGCCACACTCCATTTTAAATGACCCCTGCCTGGCCCAGTGCAAAAGTCTGAGCTTGTGGAGCTTGCTTAGAAATGGCTTCCTCTTTGCACTGTAGAGTTTCAGCTGGCAACGGCGGATGGCATGGTGGATTGTGTTCACTGACAATGCTTTCTGGAAGTATTCCTGAGCCCATTCTGTTATTTCCTTGACAGTGGCATTCCTGTTTGAGGTGCAGTGACGTTTAAGGGCCCGGAGATCACGAGCATCCAGTAGAGTTTTACGGCCTTGACCCTTACGCACAGCGATTGTTCCAGATTCTCTGAATCTTTTGATGATGTTATGCACGGTTGATGATGATAACTTAAAAGTCTTTGCTATTTTACGCTGGGTAACACCATTCTGGTATTGCTGCACTATCTTTCTGTGCAACAATGGTGGAATTGGTGATCCTCTTACCATCTTGGCTTCTGAGAGACACTGACACTCTGAGAAGCTCTTTTTATACCCAATCATGTTGTCAATTGACCTAATTAGTGTTAATTGGTCTTCCAGCTGTTCGTTATATGCTCAATTTCCTTTTTCCAGCCACTTATTGCTACTTGTCCCAACTTTTTTGGGATTTGTTGACACTGTGAAATTTTGAATCAACATATTTTTCCTTTAAAATGTTACATTTACTCAGATTAAACTTTTGAACAGTCATCTATGTTCTATTACGAATAAAATATTGACATTTGCCATCTCCACATCATTGCATTCAGTTTTTATTCACAATTTTTTTAAACGTTTATTCATTTCATTTCAATTAAAGTGAGACTAAACCCAGGTTGAGACGGTAACTCCTCCTTCCAAAATCTCCCTGAAAATGGGCGTGTCGAGAGACAAGGAAGGGTGGAGGTAGAGTTGTGCTTTTGTTCACGCCTCCACCTGCAACAACCTAAAACAAATTAAACCTCTAGCCAACAACATACACCAAGCAACAACAAAGAATAAACATGTAGATGTATTTATCTATTCCACCCATTCCATCCAAAACCAAAGGCCTAAAACAATGAAAATGAAAAGAAAAATAAAACCGCTTGTCAGGAGTGAAATGCAGCACTTCCATATAAGGTATGCACTTCTCATCTCTGCAGGGGATTGGCTCTGCTTGAACCACCTGTGTGACATCACACATGAGCAGACATGTCACACATGAGCGTTTGCACAAATAAGAAAATTAAGGTGTAATCCACCAGTTCAACCCATAGAACTACCGTAAACACATTTTTAGACCAAATATTGCCAAATATTGCCAATTTACACAGATATGCACAATTATGTGAGAATAAACACAGCCATAGTGCTAGATAACATTTTAAACACATTCTAGGGAGTTTATCAGCTAAAAAAAGTTAATTTTGGGTTTAGTCGCACTTTAAAAAAACACAAATACAATTACAGATACAAATAAATAAAATACATATAAAATGAAAGGAGGCAGAAGAAGAATAATATCTTATCATATCTGCCCCTTCTTAACAAATCAATTTAAACAATCAAATTCAAGCAATAATCATAAATAATACAACAAAAACATTAAATTGTCACAATTATTCATTATAGCTAATAGATATTAACTAACTTATATATATATCTTGTCAACAAAATATTCTTGATCTTTTTCTTAAATAAAAATAATGATTTCTCATTTTTAATATCACAGTCCAAACAATTCCATAAACTTATTCCCTGTATTTAAGTAGACCTACCCCTCAAACTGGTTTGAAACTTCGGTTTTACAAAAATAGCCATTCCCTTCAAATTATAACAACTGTTCCTTTTTACAAAATATGCTTGAATATGTGGTGGTAGTATGTTATTCTGAGCCTTGTACATAATTAATTGAATATTGTAATCTACCAAATCATAAAACTTAAGTAATTTCATTTGATAAAACAAAATACTTGAAGGATGATAATAATGTTTTCTTGAAACAAGTCTTACAGCTCTTTTTTGTAAAATGAAAATAGACCGGGTTACAGTTTTACAAGCAGTGCCCCAAACACCAACACATTAAATTAAATGTGGCACAATAATTGTATTGTACAGCAAACGTAAAGCTTTGACATTCAGCAAGTCCCTTACTTTATACAGTACTGCCATGGACTTAGATAATTTAGTTCTTACAAAGTTAACATGTTGCTTCCATGACAGTTTATCATCAATAACCACTCCTAGGAACCTTACTTCATTCACTCTGCTTATTTCAACACCATCAATTAAGAAGGGAAAATTCACAGTGACATTTAAAAAAAAACTAAATATCATATAATTAGTTTTTTTTCAACATTCAAAGATAACTTATTTAATTTAAACCAAGTTTGTATTTTAGCAAACTCACTCTTCATTAGTTCAAACATCTGATTTAAGTCTTCACCCGAACAAAAGAAGGTAGTGTCATCAGCAAACAAAACACAATTTAGGAAATCAGACACCTTGATTAAATCATTTACATATAAAATAAACAACTTATGTCCTAGTACTGATCCTTGAGGGACACCTTAGAAAATATTACACAGATGAGATCTAACATCATCAATCTGTACAAACTGTTTTCTTCCTGTCAAATAAATTGATATCAATTGTAGAGCTGGACCTCTAATACCGTATTGTTCCAATTTTTCTAGTAAAATAGTGTGGTCAATGGTGTCGAAAGCCTTTTTAAATCCACAAATAAACTTATACAATATTGTTTATTATCTACCGCAGTAGTAACATGTTCCATCAACTCCATAAGTGCTAATGATGTTGAATTTTTAGATCTAAAACCATACTGACTATTACTTAAGATATCATTTTTATCAAGAAATTTGTCCAGTCTGGACACAAACAATTTTTCAAGTATTTTAGAAAACTGAGGCAACAAAGATATTGGTCTATAATTATTAAATAAACATTTAACACCATTTTTGAAAAGTGGAACCACCCTTGCTATCTTCATTCTATCAGGAAATATACCTTTTGAAAATGATAAATTACAGATATATGCAAATGGATCAATAACATGACTCATTATCTCCTTCACAACCATCATATTCATATCTTCACAATCTTTAGATCTTTTATCAGCAGATTTTTCAACTACCTTCATTATTTCTTCTTTTGTAGTTCCAGTTAGAAACATACTATTAACACAACCACTGATTAAATAACTCACATTTTTGTCCACTTTAGGAATTGAAGTAGCAAGATTAGATCCAACATTCACAAAATAATTATTAAATCCATTAGCAATTTCCTTATTATCATAAATTTCCATATCATTTTCCACAAAATGTTGTGACAATCCCGTATTACCCTTATGTTTATTTAGAACATTGTTAATTACTCGCCATGTCATCCTCATATCACCACTACTTTTATGTAATAATTGACTATAGTATTCCCTCTTATGTTTTCTTATAATACCTACTAATTTATTTTTGTACCTTTTGTATTTCTCTTCAGCTTCAGGGGTTCTTGATTTCAAAAAACACGAATAAAGAAGATTCTTCTTTTTACATGTGTTACTTAAGATGGTGTAGTGGCTAAGGCTTTTGACTTGGGACCCGAAGGACGCGGGTTCGCGCCCCGGCCACTACACACCTTGGGGTGTCTATGAGTGCACACCTAATTCTCCAGCTCCCCGAGCGCTGACTACGGCTGCTTGCTGCACCACCTGGTGGTGGTTGGGTTAAAGGCAGAAGACCAATTTCGTCTGTCAAGTATGGGAAACATACACAGATGACAAATGTGACAAATTAAATTAATTAATTAAGCCATTGGTCATCCAAGGATGGTCAACTGTTTGTTTTTTTAATGAAATTTTGTTGCACACAATTTTTTTCAAACAAAACTCCCAGAATACTCATAAATTTATTATAAGATTTGTTCACATCATCAATGTATACTTCTTCCCAATTTTGTTTGTCCAAGTCATCTTTAAGTTTATCTAATGCTTTTTTTGATGTATTTATTATTTTAGTCTCTGTCTTTTATTTGTTTTTAGTATACTATCATTACATTTGTAGATAGCGAAAACTGGTAAATGATCACTATCAGTCATCAAAATACCACTTATCACATCACCATCTGTTATGTTTGTGAATATGTTATCAATTATTGTAGCACTTTCAGTTGTAATTCTACTGTAGTTGGATTTAATATTAGCGGATATAAATTTAAACTATACATGGAATCCATGAATATACTAATGTTATTAGACTCTGCTTTATTTGCCAAATCAATATTGAAGTCACCACATAAAAAAACTCTTCTGCTCTTAACTAGTAACTCCAACATTTTATCAGTAAATATCTCTATTTTTGAACATGGTGATCGATAAACACAACTTATTACAATATTTTTACCATATTTGTTAATTATTTCTATTGTGATCATTTCCATCATATTGTCAACTACAATTGACATTTCTGTAAGTAATTTACATTTTATTTCCTTTTTTATGAATAAAGCCACTCCTCCACCTCTTTTATTTTTTCTATTCATATGATGTAATTCATATCCTTCAATATATATATTATTTGTATTTTCATCATTAAGCCACGTCTCAGAAAGTGCTATTATTTTGAAAGTTTTATTAAATTTTGTTAGGTTATCTGTGGGATATATATGCATTAATACTTCTGCAGTTAAGGTGAATAATAGATCTTCACCAGTCATGTTTACATCATTAAACTGTTCTACATTGTAATAATTACTGTCATTATTAGAATTACGATCTATCTCTTCGTCAACATTGTATATTTTAAATTCAGAATCATCATGCGTCATGATGAATCACAGTATTTGTTCATCAGGCCATTACTCATTTAAATTTTTCCAGTTCGTTCACTAAACAATTTGTTTAGTGTCCCAACTTTTTTGGAATCCGGTTTGTAGCTGAAATAGCAGTAAATGGCCAAAACAACAGAAAAAATTTGAAAGGAGCACAACAAGCTGAAATTACCATAAAGAAGTTAATTAGGTTGAAAGTTGCAAAAATTACCATGAAAAACTTGAATTTATCTGAAAGCAGCTAAAATTAGCTAAAAAGGTAGCTGAAAGGGTAAACAATCGTAAATTAGCAGAAGAAAGCAGAAAGAGCACGTTTGGCTGAAAGAAGCAGAAATGAGCACAAAAAGTGGACATTATTTGTGGAAAAAAAGCTGAAATTAGCATAAAACGGCTAAATAGTAGCTCAAATAGCAGAAAAAGCTGAAACTTGCAGAAATAAGTTGAAAGGAGCATAACAAGCTGAAATTAGCAGAAAGAAGAAAGAAGCACAAAAATGGTAAATGGAGTTTACCGTACTTGTATAGCGAAAAATATTGTAGTTGGCAGAAAAAATCTGAAAGGAGCACAAAACAGCTGAAAGTAGCTGAAAATGTTTTAAAATGTGCACAAAGAAGCTGAAGCAGAACAAAATGGGAAAGGAGCT